>JADLZK010000758.1:0-143534 GCA_015847255.1 Hyparrhenia diplandra
GGTGACCTCGTCCCAGATGCGTACCGGCTGAGCGTACAATGCCCGGCCTAGGCTGTTGCCCGAGCCTGATTTCCTGTCATTCTTTGTCAGCTCAATCAACTGGGAATTGAAATACGCGTCGCCCAGGAAACTGAAGTTTGCAGGGTTGTAGCCACCAGGTCGGGAGAAATCGAAGTCGAACGAAAGGGCGGCAGCATCATGAGGTAAGTGGAGGGTTGAAAGCAGCAGGTAGCTGAGCAAAAAGGACGGCAGGAAGATCGGTACAAGGTGGGGAGAGCTGGGTGCGACCATTGTTGCCGTAGCTCGATCTTTCACCGTTGAGGAGGAGCAGCTGCGTGTGAGATGCAGCAGGGGGCTGAATAAACACACACACATATATACATACACACGATAGCTGATACAAGCAACGCATTACAGTTGGTCGCAGCTAATAATCCTGCTCCTTCGGCACTCAAGCTAAGCTTCGAGGTCACCGAAAAGGGATACAGTATAGTTTGGAGCAATATGCCTTCTTCCATGCACATCAATTCAAGAAGCATGACGTGTGCATGACGGGGATAGCGGAAACGGTCCGCCTTGATCAACATGTAAACTTGACCGGTAATTTAACTTTGGGGTGACCGTCACACGCCTGTCGTCCATTGTCCGGGCTTTAGTACTATCGAAGACTTTTGTCTAAGTACGTATAATTATCAATGCTTTTATAGAGGCTGGTAGAGGCACTCGAGGCACGTGTTTTCAAAAATACAATAAACAAAAATTTTATACTAATAAAAAATAATAAATGATAATTTTATTTCTACGCACCGAAATGGTTGTTGTTTTTTTTTTTGAGAATTACACAAGACAACGCAGACGCCACAACACGCACGCACACTCACCCCTATGAACACACGCGACGCAAAACCCTACCCCTATGAGCACCTCCGAGGACTGGGCAGCCGGCAGATTCTGGAGATTCTCGAAGTCACCATAGGCCCGTCGCCGACGGAACGCCGCTACCACTTAATGCATAACGCCGTAAATCCTTGGGAAAATCCCCAGAAAAAGGTGAAAGCACCAGGATTTGAATCCCTGGTGGGTAGCGCCCCACCTGACCGCCCCTACCATTGGACTACAAGCCAACCGCAAGGAAATGGTTGTTTTTCAAAAACAGTAAGTAACTAACTATTTAGGTTATCATAGTTTTTATTAAAATAAATCATTAAAATAGATGTAAGCACGAGGCGCATGTGTTTAAAGAAATCGAGTAAACAAGAATTCTAACATCATAAAATTCATGCAAATCACTAAGTAACATTATAATATTTATAAGTACATGGAAATCACAAATATAATTTCATTGATATCATTGTTCATCGACTCACATTTACTGAATCGCTGAGCACAACAAGTTTATATTCATCAACATTCAAAACCAAGAAAAATTTTTGAACCAACATAATATCATATAATATATGATCAGAAAATATCTATAAACAATTATTGTAGCAAATTATAAATTCTGTAAATTAAGGGCACTTTTAATCGAATAACGCCCAACATGTAAGCTTATGAATTAGTATTTTCCATATGCTTCCAGCTTTTTTCAGAACTTTTGTGTTATCACGTCTTCTAGTCCCATAAGTCAAGACGAAATATAGTATTGAGATGAAGTAACTAGATAGCAAACATCTTGATGTATTTAAGCATCTCTATATGGGAGGATTGAATACTATAGGGATGCACATAAAAATCATTAGGCCATAGTAAGCCTTTGATTCTCGAGTTCTCAAATATTCTGCGCATATGTAGCAAGATCGATCAACATATACTTTGGACCCCTAGACAGCTTAGTGCGTGGTTTCCTTTTTGCCTAAAAACTCCATTGTGAGCAGCTTGTTGTTGATCGGGACCTGACTGTATGATCGGAGGTTGAGAGCGACTCGGCCTTTGAAGGCACTACCTTTGATCACTAACCTTCGGACTCCTGAAGGATAGCTTTTTTTTTTTTTTTTTTTTTTTTTTTGCTTAATCGCAGATCAGGACACCAAGGAGGAAACCGAAGGTCTTGACGGAGATGAAAGGGAGGAGAGCGCCCATCCTTCGATAGTACCACGAAGATTGCAGTCACCCCCGAAGGACATCCATGACGAGCAGAGAAGCAACCAGTGCTGCTCAGGACTTTCGATCCTGCCATGCGGTTGTCTCAATCACAACCGAAGGTTATGAACGGAGGGCCTCGTTGATGATAAACCACTGCAAGAACTTCGATCACGAGAGTATTGAATTTGAGTATTCAAATTGTACACTCCATGTATAGGAATGACCTCTGGCCCGAAATATTCTGGGAAGATAGGGACACTTGGGGATTTTGTACCGGAGGTAGGGCAGTATAAATACCCCTTCCTTTTACGGCAACTGCGAGCTTTTTGGAACTTTGTATGAGCAATCAATGCTTAAGAGCATAACCATTTCCCCTTGTTCCACATTTCTATCTGACTTTGCTGGCGCGAACCCAACAGATCGCCGCCCACTATTGTTCTTGCTCGAGAAAACAACCTTTGATGGCACCCGCGAAGAAGAAGCCTACCACCTCTATCGCACCTGCGGATCCCAAAGCCCCCACTCAAGAGATCGAAACCACCTATTAGAGAACTGCCACCTATGAAGTCCCGATTCATCAAGTAGAATATGCCAGTGCAAACCACAACCTTCGATCCAGCAAGTGTGATAAAATGTGTTGAAATGGTGATTTGTTTGGTTTCAGACCAGTTATGCCTGGCAAATCTAGAAATTCCGGATTTGAACCTGGAGGTTTCAGGTTTGGGCAGACAGATCAGCTTCTTTTATCTTGCTGTTGTGTAAGATATCTGTCATATGCATCATGTATTATATATTCACACATTTGTTTTGCACTACAGGGATGCTAAGATTTAGGGGAGCTCTTTTGTTTTCTTGTGAACATGTGCAAAAGGGCATTTAAGGCCAAATTGTTTGAATACATTCAAATGCACATAGTAAGGGGGGAGCTCCTACTAAATCTGAGAATTCAAAAACTACATTTGATTATATCTTTTTGTAAACTTTAATCGGTGTTGCCATCAATCACCAAATAGGGGAGATTGAAAGTGCATCTAGGCCCCTAGTGTGTTTGGTGGATTGATTGACACCACGATTAAATGACTAACCATCTTATTGAGTATATAAGCAGGAATTGATTATCATAATTATAATCTATGTGATGAAATGAATAAATACTCAAGACATAGGCTCATGTGACAAGATGAAAGATGGACATGTTTTAGTATGAGAATATTAACAAGCAACGATTATCATGTAAATTGGGATATGTATCAACGATGAAGAATTTATTCATGTATCCAAATGAAGCTTGTTGATGTAAATAGAATTCAAAATGACAAGCCAAGGTATTTTGAATGAGACAAAGGTGTATGCTTAAGCATAGTCTCATATTTGGATAAACTTGTCATAAGAAAGGGATGTGATATTTGATGATCAAGGAAGCATGAAAGAAATGGTTTTTATTATAATGGAAAATCAATGTGAGTTCAAGAGGTCTCTTGTGGATAAATGGATGGGATCGAAAGGCGAGTTTCAAGAGGCTATGTAAGCAAAGGCTTGGCATGAGCAAGGAACCGATAATGATTAAGTACAAGAATTCTAGACATGGAGAATTTCCTGTTGACAACTATCATTCATTAGAGAAGAAAAATTTATTGTGAATCAATTGTATCATTTTTCTGGGATTTTACCCGAAAAACGGGTCTTTTCGAAGTTTCGATCCGATGAATCCTGCAAATAATCGAAAGATAAAATCTGATGCCACGACTTACTCGCAGCAAAAGCGATTTTGATTTAAGGCTCGGGACTTGGATATAGGCATCGAGATTTATTTTTTAAATTTTGGAAAATAAAATCGTAAAAGATCGAAGTGACCCTCACCGATTCTCCGCGATTCAACCTAAGGCTCGGGGGCTACTCCATATGGATGCGAGTACTTCGCAAGCACCATATATGAAGAAGACTTCGGGGCATGAGCACCTCATAGTCTCGAAGCAAACGGAAGTACTTGGAGGACCACTCGACGTACTTTCGAAGGAAGGACCGAAGCAAACCAGAGGATGTGCTGACTACTTGAAGTACTCGAAGATGCCTAGCCAAGTACTCGACGCCTGCAGGACTCGGCTACAAAGAGCTCGGGGGCTTGTCAGACCCGGGGCAGCGGGACTGCTTATAGGCATAGAATATTCTAGAGTAGGGGATAGTTCATGGATATACCTTATCTCTCTTGTAACTACACAATAGGCGTAGAACTAGCTGCAGTACAAAGGAAACTACCCGATTGTGTTGTAGTAGGATTCCAACTGTACTCGGCTAGGACTGTCCATGTAACCCTGTCCCCCCGGATATATAAGGGCGGGCAGGGACCCCTCCGAACGATCTATCTACACCAAAGGCAATACAAACCACACAGACGTAGGGTATTACGCAAACTCGCGGGCCCGAACCTGGTCTAAATCTTTGTGTTCCTTGTACCATCGAAGTTCGAGAGCAATCGATCCCTACCTACAAACCTTATCGCTAAGAGTATCCCTGAACAGGCTTGGCGGTAAACACCGACAATGTCTACTGCATATTGTCTTGCTTCTTGTGAAAAGTGATGTTGTAATTATGAAAATGGGTGGAAAAATACATTTTGTTGGTGAAGTTTTGTTGCGCTGTGTATAAAATAGTGGCCCATTTTTGAATCAAGATTGGGCCAAAATCACTCGCCCACTTTTGAAAACTGCAAGTTAGCACCACTTTCCATGTCGTAAGTAGCCATGCCATCAACCACGTCATCATTACCATCCATGTCATTGCCATGTCAATAGCTACATCATCCTTTATGTCATCAATGTGTGACATGGCAGTTGAATTCATGACAAATATTATGTTGTTCATGACATTGGGTTGGGCTTTGGGAGCCCGGGGACATTCTATGATGGTTTCAAAGTGTTATGGATCAACCAATCTGTGACGATTTTTCATGAAACATCATGAGGTGTAATATGTGACCCTCAATATATGATGAAATTTGAGATCATCATATATACTGATTTATGACTAGGTGGTACCGGTCGCCATCTCCCCTTGTGCTCAGTGTGGGCTGTGGGAGTCTTGGATTGGGTCCTGGAGCTCGCCCCTCCCAACCTTTCGCTTTCGATGTGGCGCTCCGTCCCGTCCTCGATTTGGCTTGTCCCTCCATGGATTTGAGTTTTAAGCACTCAAATTGATTTGCAAGACATCAACGAAGCTTTGATTGCAAGTGATTGAGTTGAGATTCAACATGTTGGATGATAAATTTCACCCCAAGAGTGAGGGTCAGGTTGGGGATTTCAACGAGGTCGACATTGCTACATGCTTTTGCAAAAAGACCCTCACAAAAACTCGTGATTAATTTTAGTTGCTAGAATGTATCCTCTGACTGGAATGCAATAGGACCAGGAATGAGTGGATGAGCCGGTTTCACTGGATCCTGTCCAAGAACCATTCGGGGCAGGAACGGAACCTGAACAAACGAACGGGGCCTAACTGCATCACGACATCAACATCACCGTCATCTACATCAACTTAGGGAGCTCCAATGGCTGCTAACAAAGGTATAAGATTTATCCACCAATATAATTTGCACATGAAGTCGATCAACATGTTCTAGGCTATGAGATCCTGTGGTTTATGTACTACTTATGTCAATTAGCAAATTCAACAGCAGTGACGCTATCTGAGGCCTCATCACTTGACCTATCATCTGCAGCAAAACTTAATGGCCCAGCCAAGAACACTGGCGGGGCCAGAGGAGGGATCTCAACCTCAATAGAGTGCAGGAACCTCATGGCTTCTTCAATGGGTGGCCGTTGGCATGGGTCTGGTGCGCGCGCCAGAGCCCAAACGACCAGCACACGCTCCATATATTTACGATCTTGATCATCAGCGTGTGATGATTCATCTATCAGCGTTGCATCCGCTGCTTCGAGGATTGCATTACTCTGGTGTTTCCCCATATCCACATCAACAACGGGTGACCATAGATTGACGATGATCGACTTACGTTGGCGCCGCCCAGAAACGATCTCCAGTAGAACAATGCCAAAGCTGTAGACATCTGACTCCCTGCTCCGCTTCCCCGTCGCGACGAAATCTGGGTCCACGTACCCGACGGTCCCGGCTACGTTTCGTGTCGTCCTTAACTCGACCCCTGGGTCAATAAACCTTGCCAGCCCGAAGTCCGCTAACTTGGCGACATGCTGTGAATCAAGCAATATGTTGCAGGGTTTGATGTCGCCGTGCAAGACACTATCTTCATGTAGATACCTTAGGGCACGACCTAGGTCGAGGACGATGTTATACCTAGGTACATAGCAATAAATTTAAAAGTTAATAAACTGATAAATCTGAAAAAGGGTAAGTAATTTAAGACGATCTTCAAAATTCGATCAGTCGTAGTATGCGTACATGCATACCTCGTGTGCCATGACAACCAACTCCTGCTCTCGTGCAAATGCTCGTCGAGGCTACCTTCAGAGACAAGCTCGTAAACGAGCAACAAGTGATGCATATTCCCGTCATTGCACCAGCCTACTAACTCAACAAAGGTTCCTTTGCCTGACATGACTGATAACCTTGATTTCGTCATCGAAAGCTGCCCTCCCGAGAGCGGCGGATGTTCCAGGTTTAAACTTCTTTACAGCTACCGATCGGCTTACTGGCTTTGTCAGCTCGCCCCTGTAAACAATCGAATAGCCTCCTTCCCCGAGCTTCCTTTCATCTGCAAAGTTGCTTGTGGCCTTGGCGAGCTCCTGATAACTGAAATGTCTGGGGACATGGGTGGGAATCTCATATTGTGCAAAGTTTCTCCGTCGCCGCCACACACACCCTCCTAGACCCAACAAGCAGGCAGCCACCGCGACTACTGCTCCAGTTATCATTGGTCCAACTGTTTTCCACGGAATCTTATAAGAGGTAGCAGCTGGAGGTGCATGTGAATAAGGATCGGGTGAAAGTACTACAGGCGGCGGCGGTGGTGGAGGAGGCCTATCCATCGTGGAGGTAAATGACCACGCCATTACCTCATGTAGCTCGGCAGCCACACCAGTTGCCGCTGAGAAGCCAATGGACACCACGCTCGGCAACTCTTGGCTCAGGTTGACAGTTGTCTCGACGCGGTATCTCTTGTCGCTAACCTGAAGATAAGCAGCGAGACGCTGCGAGATGTTGTTGTAGGTGACCCCGCAGGTCATCATGATTCCAGACGTCAAGGTCCTGCCAGGCTCAGAGGTATTCACATGAGCCTTGGAGATGAGGGAGTTGATGTCAATGCCCATATGATTGTTGCTGGTGTCGAAGCCCTTGTTCATGAACGTGTCGAACTCGATCGCCACCACCCGATCGTCGCCGGTAGCATGTGTGTTGCTGGCTGGGCTGAAGAGACCCAGGTTCTCGCCACCGCTAAAGCCAGGGAGGATTGATGGGTAATGCCCGAGGAAGAAAGCCATACCGTCGCCGCTGGTATCGTTGTCTATGTTGTCACGCAGAATTTGGATGGAGAAGGTGGTGGTGAAACTTGCAGTCTCGCCGGTGACCTCGTCCCAGATGCGTACCGGCTGAGCGTACAATGCCCGGCCTAGGCTGTTGCCCGAGCCTGATTTCCTGTCATTCTTTGTCAGCTCAATCAACTGGGAATTGAAATACGCGTCGCCCAGGAAACTGAAGTTTGCAGGGTTGTAGCCACCAGGTCGGGAGAAATCGAAGTCGAACGAAAGGGCGGCAGCATCATGAGGTAAGTGGAGGGTTGAAAGCAGCAGGTAGCTGAGCAAAAAGGACGGCAGGAAGATCGGTACAAGGTGGGGAGAGCTGGGTGCGACCATTGTTGCCGTAGCTCGATCTTTCACCGTTGGAGGAGGAGCTGCTGCGTGTGAGATGCAGCAGGGGGCTGAATAAACACACACATATATACATACACACGATAGCTGATACAAGCAACGCATTACAGTTGGTCGCAGCTAATAATCCCGCTCCTTCGGCACTCAAGCTAAGCTTCGAGGTCACCGAAAAGGGATACAGTATAGTTTGGAGCAATATGCCTTCTTCCATGCACATCAATTCAAGAAGCATGACGTGTGCATGACGGGGGGACAGCGGAAACGGTCCGCCTTGATCAACATGTAAACTTGACCGGTAATTTAACTTTGGGGTGACCGTCACACGCCTGTCGTCCATTGTCCGGGCTTTAGTACTATCGAAGACTTTTGTCTAAGTACGTATAATTATCAATGCTTTTATAGAGGCTGGTAGAGGCACTCGAGGCACGTGTTTTCAAAAATACAATAAACAAAAATTTTATACTAATAAAAATAATAAATGATAATTTTATTTCTACGCACCGAAATGGTTTTTTTTTTTTTTTGAGAATTACACAAGACAACGCAGACGCCACAACACGCACGACACACTCACCCCTATGAACACACGCACGCAAACCCTACCCCTATGAGCACCCCCGAAGGGACTGGGCAACCGGCAGATCTCGAGATTCTCGAAGTCACCATAGGCGCCGCCGTCGCCGACGGAACGCCGCTACCACTTAATGCATAACGCCGGTAAATCCTTGGGAAATCCCGGGAAAAAAAGGTGAAAGCACCAGGATTTGAACCCTAGTGGGTAGCGTCCCCACTGAACCGCCCTACCATTGGACTACAAGCCAATTCGCGAAATGGTTGTTTTTCAAAAAACAGTAAGTAACTAACTATTTAGGTTATCATAGTTTTTATTAAAATAAATCATTAAAAATAGATGTAAGCACGAGGCGCATGTGTTTAAAGAAATCCAGTAAACAAGAATTCTAACATCATAAAATTCATGCAAATCACTAAGTAACATTATAATATTTATAAGTACATGGAAATCACAAATATAATTTCATTGATATCATTGTTCATCGACTCACTTTTACTGAATCGCTGAGCACAACAAGTTTATATTCATCAACATTCAAAACCAAGAAAATTTTTGAACCAACATAATATCATATAATATATGATCAGAAAATATCTATAAACAATTATTGTAGCAAATTATAAATTCTGTAAATTAAGGGCACTTTAATCGAATAACGCCCAACATGTAAGCTTATGAATTAGTATTTTCCATATGCTTCCAGCTTTTTTCAGAACTTTTTTGTGTTATCACGTCTTCTAGTCCCATAAGTCAAGACGAAATATAGTATTGAGATGAAGTAACTAGATAGCAAACATCTTGATGTATTTAAGCATCTCTATATGGGAGGATTGAATACTATAGGGGATGCACATAAAAATCATTAGGCCATAGTAAGCCTTTGATTCTCGAGTTCTCAAATATTCTGCGCATATGTAGCAAGATCGATCAACATATACTTTGGACCCCTAGACAGCTTAGTGCGTGGTTTCCTTTTGCCTAAAAACTCCATTGTGAGCAGCTTGTTGTTGATCGGGACCTGACTGTATGATCGGAGGTTAAGAGCGACTCGGCCTTTGAAGGCACTACCTTTGATCACTAACCTTCGGACTCCTGAAGGATAGCTTTTTTTTTTTTTTTTGCTTAATCGCAGATCAGGACACCAAGGAGGAAACCGAAGGTCTTGACGGAGATGAAAGGGAGGAAAGCGCCCATCTTCGATAGTACCACGAAGATTGCAGTCACCCCCGAAGGACATCCATGACGAGCAGAGAAGCAACCAGTGCTGCTCAGGACTTTCGATCCTGCCATGCGGCTGTCTCAATCACAACCGAAGGTTATGAACGGAGGGCCTCGTTGATGATAGACCACTGCAAGAACTTCGGATCACGAGAGTATTGAATTTGAGTATTCTAATTGTACACTCCATGTATAGGAATGACCTCTGGCCCGAAATATTCTGGGAAGATAGGGACACTTGGGGGATTTTGTACCGGAGGTAGGGCAGTATAAATACCCCTTCCTTTTACGGCAACTGCGAGCTTTTTTGGAACTTTGTATGAGCAATCAATGCTTAAGAGCATAACCATTTCCCCTTGTTCCACATTTCTATCTGGACTTTGCTGGCGCGAACCCAACAGATCGCCGCCCACTATTGTTCTTGCTCGAGAAAACAACCTTTGATGGCACCCGCGAAGAAGAAGCCTTCCACCTCTATCGCACCTGCGGATCCCAAAGCCCCCACTCAAGAGATCGAAACCACCTATTAGAGAACTGCCACCTATGAAGTCCCGATTCATCAAGTAGAATATGCCAGTGCAAACCACAACCTTCGATCCAGCAAGTGTGATAAAATGTGTTGAAATGGTGATTTGTTTGGTTTCAGACCAGTTCTGCCTGGCAAATCTAGAAATTCCGGATTTGAACCTGGAGGTTTCAGGTTTGGGCAGACAGATCAGCTTCTTTTATCTTGCTGTTGTGTAAGATATCTGTCATATGCATCATGTATTATATATTCACACATTTGTTTTGCACTACAGGGATGCTAAGATTTAGGGGAGCTCTTTGTTTTCTTGTGAACATGTGCAAAAGGGCATTTAAGGCCAAATTGTTTGAATACATTCAAATGCACATAGTAAGGGGAGCTCCTACTAAATCTGAGAATTCAAAAACTACATTTGATTATATCTTTTTGTAAACTTTAATTGGTGTTGCCATCAATCACCAAATAGGGGGAGATTGAAAGTGCATCTAGGCCCCTAGTGTGTTTTCGTGGATTGATTGACACCACGATTAAATGACTAACCATCTTATTGAGTATATAAGCAGGAATTGATTATCATAATTATAATCTATGTGATGAAATGAATAAATACTCAAGACATAGGCTCATGTGACAAGATGAAAGATGGACATGTTTTAGTATGAGAATATTAACAAGCAACGATTATCATGTAAATTGGGATATGTATCAACGATGAAGAATTTATTCATGTATCCAAATGAAGCTTGTTGATGTAAATAGAATTCAAAATGACAAGCCAAGGTATTTTGAATGAGACAAAGGTGTATGCTTAAGCATAGTCTCATATTTGGATAAACTTGTCATAAGAAAGGGATGTGATATTTGATGATCAAGGAAGCATGAAAGAAATGGTTTTTATTATAATGGAAAATCAATGTGAGTTCAAGAGGTCTCTTGTGGATAAATGGATGGGATCGAAAGGCGAGTTTCAAAAGGCTATGTAAGCAAAGGCTTGGCATGAGCAAGGAACCGATAATGATTAAGTACAAGAATTCTAGACATGGAGAATTTCCTGTTGACAACTATCATTCATTAGAGAAGAAAAATTTATTGTGAATCAATTGTATCATTTTTCGGGATTTTACCCGAAAAAACGGGTCTTTTCGAAGTTCGGATCCGATGAATCCTGCAAATAATCGAAAGATAAAATCTGATGCCACGACTTACTCGCAGCAAAAGCGATTTTGATTTAAGGCTCGGGGACTTCTGGATATAGGCATCGAGATTTATTTTTAAATTTTGGAAAATAAAATCGTAAAAAGATCGAAGTGACCCTCACCGATTCTCGCGATTCAACCTAAGGCTGGGGGCTACTCCATATGGAGTGCGAAAGTACTTGGCGCACCATATATGAAGAAGACTTCGGGGCATGAGCACCTCATAGTCTCGAAGCAAACGGAAGTACTTGGAGGACCACTCGACGTACTCTGAAGGAAGGACCAGAAGCAACCAGGAGGATGTCTCGACTACTTGAAGTACTCGAAGACGCCTAGCCAAGTACTCGACGGCGCAGCAGGACTCGGCTACACAAAGAGCTTCGGGGCTTGTCGACCGGGGCAGCGGGATCGCTTATAGGCATAGAATATTCTAGAGTAGGGGATAGTTCATGGATATACCTTATTTCTCTTGTAACTACACAATAGGCGTAGAACTAGTCTGTAAAGTACAAAGGAAACTACCCGATTGTGTTGTAGTAGGATTCCAACCGTACTTTCGGCTAGGACTGTCCATGTAACCCCTGTCCCCCGGATATATAAGGGCGGCGGGGACCCCCTCCGAACGATCTATCTACACCAAAGGCAATACAAAACCACGGGGCGTAGGGTATTACGCAAACTCGTGGCCCGAACCTGTCTAAATCTTTGTGTTCCTTGTACCATCGAGTTCGAGAGCAGTCGATCCCTACCTACAAACCTTACTGCTAAGAGTATCCCTGAACAGGCTTGGCGGTAAACACCGACAATGTCTACTGCATATTGTCTTGCTTCTTGTGAAAAGTGATGTTGTAATTATGAAAATGGGTGGAAAAATACATTTTGTTGGTGAAGTTTTGTTGCGCTGTGTATAAAATAGTGGCCCATTTTTGAATCAAGATTGGGCCAAAATCACTGGCCCACTTTTGAAAACTGCAAGTTAGCACCACTTTCCATGTCAGTAGCCATGCCATCAACCACGTCATCATTACCATCCATGTCATTGCCATGTCAATAGCTACATCATCCTTTATGTCATCAATGTGTGACATGGCAGTTGAATTCATGACAAATATTATGTTGTTCATGACATTGGGTTGGGCTTTGGGAGCCCGGGGACATTCTATGATGGTTTCAAAGTGTTATGGATCAACCAATCTGTGACGATTTTTCAAGAAACATCATGAGGTGTAATATGTGACGCTCAATATATGATGAAATTTGAGATCATCATATATCTTGATTTATGACTAGGTGGTACCGGCCGCCATCTCCCCTTGTGCTCAGTGTGGGCTGTGGGAGTCTTGGATTGGGTCCCGGAGCTCGCCCCTCCCAACCTTTCGCTTTCGATGTGGCGCTCCGTCCCGCCCCTCGATTTGGCTTGTCCCTCCATGGATTTGAGTTTTAAGCACTCAAATTGATTTGCAAGATATCAACGAAGCTTTGATTGCAAGTGATTGAGTTGAGATTCAACATGTTGGATGATAAATTTCACCCCAAGAGTGAGGGTCAGGTTGGGGATTTCAACGAGGTCGACATTGCTACATGCTTTTGCAAAAGACCCTCACAAAAACTTCGTGATTAATTTTAGTTGCTAGAATGTATCCTCCGACTGGAATGCAATAGGACCAGGAATGAGTGGATGAGCGGTTTCACCGGATCCTGTCCAAGAACCATTCGGGGGCAGGAACGGAACCTGAACAAACGAACGGGGCCTAACCGCATCACGCGACATCAACATCACCGTCATCTACATCAACTTAGGGAGCTCCAATGGCTGCTAACAAAGGTATAAGATTTATCCACCAATATAATTTGCACATGAAGTCGATCAACATGTTCTAGGCTATGAGATCCTGTGGTTTATGTACTACTTATGTCAATTAGCAAATTCAACAGAAGTGACGCTATCTCGAGGCCTCATCACTTGACCTATCATCTGCAGCAAAACTTAATGGCCCAGCCAAGAACATCGGGGCGGGGCGGAGGAGGGATCTCAACCTCAATAGAGTGCAGGAACCTCATGGCTTCTTCAATGGGTGGCCGTTGGCATGGGTCTGGGTGCGCGCACCAGAGCCCGACGACTAGCACACGCTCCATATATTTACGATCTTGATCATCAGCGTGTGATGATTCATCTATCAGCGTTGCATCCGCTGCTTCGAGGATTGCATTACTCTGGTGTTTCCCCCATATCCACATCAACAACGGGGTGACCATAGATTGACGATGATCGACGGCGGTTGGGCGCCGCCCAAAACGATCTCCAGTAGAACAATGCCAAAGCTGTAGACATCTGACTCCCTGCTCCGCTTCCCCGTCGCGGACGAAATCTGGGTCCACGTACCCGACGGTCCCGGCTACGTTTCGTGTCGTCCTTAACTCGACCCCTGGGTCAATAAACCTTGCCAGCCCGAAGTCCGCTAACTTGGCGACATGCTGTGAATCAAGCAATATGTTGCAGGGTTTGATGTCGCCGTGCAAGACACTATCTTCATGTAGATACCTTAGGGCACGACCTAGGTCGAGGACGATGTTATACCTAGGTACATAGCAATAAATTTAAAAGTTAATAAACTGATAAATCTGAAAAAGGGTAAGTAATTTAAGACGATCTTCAAAATTCGATCAGTCGTAGTATGCGTACATGCATACCTCGTGTGCCATGACAACCAACTCCGGCTCTCGTGCAAATGCTCGTCGAGGCTACCTTCAGAGACAAGCTCGTAAACGAGCAACAAGTGATGCATATTCCCGTCATTGCACCAGCCTACTAACTCAACAAGGTTCCTTTGCCTGACATGACTGATAACCTTGATTTCGTCATCGAAAGCTGCCCTCCCGAGAGCGGCGGATGTTCCAGGTTTAAACTTCTTTACAGCTACCGATCGGCTTACTGGCTTTGTGAGCTCGCCCCTGTAAACAATCGAATAGCCTCCTTCCCCGAGCTTCCTTTCATCTGCAAAGTTGCTTGTGGCCTTGGCGAGCTCCTGATAACTGAAATGTCTGGGGACATGGGTGGGAATCTCATATTGTGCAAAGTTTCTCCGTCGCCGCCACACACACCCTCCTAGACCCAACAAGCAGGCAGCCACCGCGACTACTGCTCCAGTTATCATTGGTCCAACTGTTTTCCACGGAATCTTATAAGAGGTAGCAGCTGGAGGTGCATGTGAATAAGGATCGGGTGAAAGTACTACAGGCGGCGGCGGTGGTGGAGGAGGCCTATCCATCGTGGAGGTAAATGACCACGCCATTACCTCATGTAGCTCGGCAGCCACACCAGTTGCCGCTGAGAAGCCAATGGACACCACGCTCGGCAACTCTTGGCTCAGGTTGACAGTTGTCTCGACGCGGTATCTCTTGTCGCTAACCTGAAGATAAGCAGCGAGACGCTGCGAGATGTTGTTGTAGGTGACCCCGCAGGTCATCATGATTCCAGACGTCAAGGTCCTGCCAGGCTCAGAGGTATTCACATGAGCCTTGGAGATGAGGGAGTTGATGTCAATGCCCATATGATTGTTGCTGGTGTCGAAGCCCTTGTTCATGAACGTGTCGAACTCGATCGCCACCACCCGATCGTCGCCGGTAGCATGTGTGTTGCTGGCTGGGCTGAAGAGACCCAGGTTCTCGCCACCGCTAAAGCCAGGGAGGATTGATGGGTAATGCCCGAGGAAGAAAGCCATACCGTCGCCGCTGGTATCGTTGTCTATGTTGTCACGCAGAATTTGGATGGAGAAGGTGGTGGTGAAACTTGCAGTCTCGCCGGTGACCTCGTCCCAGATGCGTACCGGCTGAGCGTACAATGCCCGGCCTTGGCTGTTGCCCGAGCCTGATTTCCTGTCATTCTTTGTCAGCTCAATCAACTGGGAATTGAAATACGCGTCGCCCAGGAAACTGAAGTTTGCAGGGTTGTAGCCACCAGGTCGGGAGAAATCGAAGTCGAACGAAAGGGCGGCAGCATCATGAGGTAAGTGGAGGGTTGAAAGCAGCAGGTAGCTGAGCAAAAAGGACGGCAGGAAGATCGGTACAAGGTGGGGAGAGCTGGGTGCGACCATTGTTGCCGTAGCTCGATCTTTCACCGCTGGAGGAGGAGCTGCTGCGTGTGAGATGCAGCAGGGGGCTGAATAAACACACACACATATATACATACACACGATAGCTGATACAAGCAACGCATTACAGTTGGTCGCAGCTAATAATCCCGCTCCTTCGGCACTCAAGCTAAGCTTCGAGGTCACCGAAAAGGGATACAGTATAGTTTGGAGCAATATGCCTTCTTCCATGCACATCAATCCAAGAAGCATGACGTGTGCATGACGGGGATAGCGGAAACGGTCCGCCTTGATCAACATGTAAACTTGACCGGTAATTTAACTTTGGGGTGACCGTCACACGCCTGTCGTCCGTTGTCCGGGCTTTAGTACTATCGAAGACTTTTGTCTAAGTACGTATAATTATCAATGCTTTTATAGAGGCTGGTAGAGGCACTCGAGGCACGTGTTTTCAAAAAATACAATAAACAAAAATTTTATACTAATAAAAAATAATAAATGATAATTTTATTTCTACGCTCGAAATGGTTGTTTTTCAAAAACAGTAAGTAACTAACTATTTAGGTTATCATAGTTTTTATTAAAATAAATCATTAAAATAGATGTAAGCACGAGGCGCATGTGTTTAAAGAAATCCAGTAAACAAGAATTCTAACATCATAAAATTCATGCAAATCACTAAGTAACATTATAATATTTATAAGTACATGGAAATCACAAATATAATTTCATTGATATCATTGTTCATCGACTCACTTTTACTGAATCGCTGTGCACAACAAGTTTATATTCATCAACATTCAAAACCAAGAAAATTTTTGAACCAACATAATATCATATAATATATGATCAGAAAATATCTATAAACAATTATTGTAGCAAATTATAAATTCTGTAAATCACTACTACAGAATTGTCCATCACTTCTTAGGGCCATAACCCCCTTCTTCATTTAAAAACTGAACCGGCACAACCATAGCGGTAGTGATGTGGGGTTCGAAACACTACCGGGTCAAAACACCGGCGGTGATTTGAGACAACACTGCCGGGTGTCTATACCACCGATAGAATTATTTCAAATAACACTACCGGGCGTGCAAAGGAGCGGTAGTGTTGAGGAACTAAACACTTTCGGTTGTGTATAGAAACCGGCAAAGTACCATAATAACGAACACCGCCGGCTCTGTGTCAACCGACAGAGATGTTTACGATCACACTGCCGGTTGTACATGTCAACCGAAAGTGATGTTTACGATCACACTGCCGGTTGTACATGTCAACCGAAAAGTGTATGTTATGCTAACACCGCCGGGTTGTTTTGAAACCTACGGTGTTGTATACGATTGGCACTACCTTTTTTTTGACGTCCCGGCGGTGATTGCTATGCCAAGCGTGCGGTTTGTAATAGCCGACAGCGTTACAAAATAAGAATGACCAAGTAATTGCAGCAACGTATAATGTCAGGTTTACCAACAAACCATTATCATAATCACATGTCCACATCACAGGGTCTTGGTCAGCAGCCAAGTAGTGTAACAGTTACAATAGCTCACAAGTTTCGATCACAGGGTCTTGGTCAGCAGCCAAGACACTCACATGTTCAGATCTCTCACAACATCAACAACAAACTACAGTAGTCTCTTGATAAGTTCCGTGTATTTTCATTCTTATAGATCACCCTACTCTTTGCAATGGAAAATCGTCCCGCTTTTGTCAATACCTCATCTATGATGAATTTGGCGACTCCTCTTGCAAATCTTTGCAATCTCAGACGGTAGGATATTGTTGGACTTGATTTTCTTCTTATTTGTCATTGAAAAAATATATATGAATCAATAGATCAATTTATTGAATTATTCAAAAAAAACCAAATGAATTGAGGAGTATACACACGTTTCGTCTTGTCGTTTCGTTTTGCGCGGAGGAATTTAAACATCGCCCACATTACATAGAAAACCGATCGATCGTTTCACGGTGGCTGCTCTAACCGAGGCACAATATTTTCCCCTATTTTTTCAACCTTGAATGGGACAAATGAAGCCCCGAAGTTTTGCTTGACGGACACCGAGCCACATTAAGAAGAGTGAAAAGGGAAAAAATTAGAGCACGGTGATGATATCAAGTTCAGATTAGTGGTCTAAAGACCTAACAAAAGGGCCTATATGGAGAGAGTGGAGCTTATAACGTGGGTTAGAAAAGCAAAGTAGTAGTAAAATCTAGTTAGAATTCATGTGCACCAGTCTCACAAGCATCAAATGTATCTTGTGGGTTAGAAAAAGTAGTAGTAGAATCTAGTTACAATACAATTGTACTGTCTCACAAGCATCAAATATATATTGTGGGTTTGAAAATAGTGAGCAACTAACTTGCATCACACACGTGATGTCAAAATTAATCGGTTATTAGGGTCACTTACGTTTCAAAGAACTTTACTAGTGGATCCGTAAGAGAAAGTGGTTTATCCTTCGAGTCCCACACCAAGATTTCATTGCGTCTAAGATTGACAACAACGAAGACAAAATCTTTGGCTGCAATCACAAATTCCTAATAATCAAATCATCTTAATGAGAAAGATGCGTACATATGAATTAAAAGCGGTGAACACATACTTTCGATGTTGTGGGCTAGTAAGATTTCTGTTTTCTTGAGGAACACAAATTCATCAATAACATCCCTCAAAGTTTGCTTCGGTGCTAGCGGGTCTTCTCCGTGTAGTCCTCGACGCTGACTTGAAGAATTTGGTGGGTTCGAGGAAGCCATACTTTGTGAATAAGTTGATGGCTTCACAATATTGTGAGATATACCCGCATAAAACCATGAGGAATGCTCGTAACTTAACAATTTGTGATTTCGGATAGTGTTAATTGCATTGCCGCGGCGAGTCGGTACTTACATCGTCCACTACGTCAAGATTTGTGTATCGAGGGCGCGTTGTTGGTATAATTTGGAACAAGACCTCCCATTCAACAAATAGCTTACATTCTTCTTGATAATGAAAAATAGACTTTTGCGGGGATGATAACCTGAATTCCATCCAAAATTGGAGCCCTTGTTTCAGCTAGGTAATAGTCATGCAATTTACGCATGGCTGGGGTCAAGTTCATCACTAGCTCATCCTCAACCAAATTATGTCCCTTCACATACTGCATTGCCACTGGTAGGGGTTCATCTTGGGCATAATACAAGTCTGCAGCAGCTTCAATACTAATGTGTTTCTTAGCGGCAAGCTCCTGTATCTTCTCATTGGTTTCTTTTATTTTATCTTCTAGTGTCAGAACTTGGCGCTGATCCATTTGGTTGCCGTGTTTTTCCACAAATGAGACCATGAAGCCCACGAATGTATTGTATGCTGCCCTCTGGGGGTCGGAAATTTTCTGTTTTTTGCACTTGGGAACAGAATCCATCCTCCTTTTGTTGGTATGACAGGGTTGGTTCACGAGAGGTATCCTTTCCCTTTGCCTTTGATCTTGTGATTGGCGCTACTTGAGGAGGATCCGGCTTTTGGGCCGATGAAGAGTGAGGAGGGTTATGATGTTCGGGGGTAATGAAGAGGAAGGATGAATCTGTCTTGCTGGGGACAATGCTGGCACATCTCTGATAGGGGAACTAGGAGTTCTATGAGGATTAGTATCATGGGAGGGATTAGACTCACAGTCCTCCTCATCGTCCGATGACAACTCACCAAATTTTAATGTAGCGCTTTTGCGCCAAAAACTTGTTGGTGGATGTTTCGACCAAGTTTGGGCCTGTCTTCCACCGCAGGGGGTGCTCAATGACTATCTTGTTATACTTCTTATCAAGTATGGCATCAATACCGTATAAGCATACCCCCTCGTGGAATTGGTTGGCCATTGATGACCCCATCTTCAGAGGAGGTCGGCCGGGCACGGCCGATCGCCACCTTGTCTTTCGTCCATTGCCGACGGACGTACAACTTGACATTGATAGGTTCTTTGATGTTGTCCACCGCATGGCGCATTCACATCTTTCTCAAACGGGGCTGATCCGCGACTGCCTGCGGCCCTTGTGATGAAGGCTCAAGGCATCATTGGGGTGCGGTAGTCTTTGCTTGTCTTTGAGACAAAAGTTGCTCGACTTCGACATCCACCATCCTTTCGGACATCTATCAAACTCTTCGCCGGTCTCTCAGACACTCTCTGGCGCCCGATATCTCGAGAGTAGTCGGACAATGCTAGTTTCAAGGAACAACACCGGCTCCTCTAGTGCGACAGGGGTGCTCCTTGTTTCCGACCGCTTGGGTGAGCACGCGTCATTCTCCGCCTAGAAACCCGAGACCCTTTCTTCACCTCCTCGGTTACTTGGCCCGATCTTGTTGACGAGGTTGCGCATGGGTTCATTTTCGATTGCTAAAGCTCCCATCTTCTTTAGAGTGGTGTACCTTCCTCGCCATACAAATTATAATAACGATCTTGGCTCCCATTCTTGATCTCAACATGTAAACCCCGAGAGCGGCGTCTCTCCATCTCATCTAGTTCGCTTGAAAATCCGGCATCTTTTGGGCATAGCCACGAGAGCCGAGACGATGAGGATTTACGTTTTTTCAGCGAAGTTACGCTTGTTCTTTGTGCTCACTTCTATGACCTCGAGCTTAGCCTTTGTGTTCCTTGAATTCCTCCCGTAGATCCTCTCGTGAGTTGTACTCTCCTCCATCCCAATTTGGCTCTTTACCTTGGAGCACAAACTTTTTATACAGCTCCCCCTTGAAAGTCGCGAAGCATCTACACATGGTTTCATAAGTTTTTTTCTGTACCAATTCCGTGTCACAACCCGCTTCGAAGGAGAAATAATCTTTTAACAAGAGCCATACATGCTTCTTTCGTAGCCTTAGGAAGCGGTCCATGGATCTTCTTCCTTTCCGATCCACCTCCCGTACTTAATTGGGATTTTGTCCCTTACAAGTACCCCCAAGACACTAGAGTATTTGGACACAATTTGTTGGGGGTGCGGTTGGTTCCCGTACTCATCCACCTCGTGATATGGTAGGTTGTATTCCCACGAGGAATCCTTGTTTTGCCTCGCTTGGTTCTCGGCTTTTTGCTTACCGAAGCTTCCGTCGGCGGGGCACTACACGCTCCTCGCCAAAAGCGATACCAAGCAACATAAGACACTCTCAATTAACTTGCGTGTGTATGGCAACCTAGCTAGCCACATGAATCCGGGCACATTACCCGGTCACCTTGTTCACCTTGATCCGATTGCAAAGACGCCGCTAGGGCTCCAATCCGGTTCCTCATTCGCGGCTTCCGCGGTTGGGCCGATGATGCGGCTCTACCGAATCGGGGTTAGCATCGGTTCTATTTCAACTTGACGACGGAGTAACTTGCGAGGGGCGAACCATGGGCGTGACACAACCGTGTTCACGGTTGGTACAAATATTGTAGAAAAACAAAATAACAATTTCTTTGCCCAATCTAACACACATTTGAGCAAACAAAGTTGGGGGAAATGGCGCCGCGACTCACCTTGACGAGATGGGCCGGAGATGCAGCGTGGAGGTGGAGGGGCACGCTGCTCGCCGACGCCGCGTGGACGAGGATCGAGGATGACGCGAGGGCAAATGGCAGAGATGGAATACGACGACAAATGGAGGCGGTTACACGAAGAGGGAGGGTGCGCTTATCACCGCAAGAGATTTTATCGAACACGCAAGGGGTAGTAAGAGAGAGAGCACCTAGGAGGGTGGGAAAAGCCGCCTCCTTTCGCTCCTCCAAGTCCTCGGACGGGCGCCGTGGACCTAAAGTGTGATGGGGCGTAACGAGACGCTGACGGACGGGCGCCGAGGTTGGCGAAGGCCGGGCCGAAGAAGGCGTAAGGAGGTCGCCGAGGTGGGAGGCGTCGATGGAGGCGCTGGCGGGACTGGCCGAGGAGGCGAAGGACGGTGTCGAGGTGGGCGGCGGTGTTCGTCGGGCGCCGGTGGTGGCTCAGTCAATTTGGGGCTCAGGGTTTTTGGGGAACGGTGGGCGGTGTTCAAAAGAATTGGGGAAAATTTCAAGGCCGCGCCGATTCGCATATATATATAAGCATAACACATCACCGCCGGTCGGTTACACCCCGACAAAGTGATATATGTTCACATCCAGTTTAATTAACCCGGGTGATTTACATACTGCTGTCAATTCATGAATTTTAAGCTTTTGTAAAGAGTCAAAGGGATCATGCATGTGCCTTTGTGAAGCAAGTGTCATCCACCAATGTGTAAATGGCTTGAATTTTTTTTTGAGTCATTTAGACCCAAAATATGCCCCCACACAAGATCTTAGGGTTTTTTTCGGTGAATATTTTCATTTTTAGGTTTTTCGATTCTTCTAAGCTAAACGGCGGAAAATGGTAAATTACAGCATGGAAACACAAGAATTTAGCATGTATATGTGCATAAATTTGAGTCCTAGACCAAATGAGACCATGTGGAAAAGTTTGGCATGGTGCCTATTCTTTTTAGGGGTAGCCTCGTTAAACCTAGAATTACTTTCGGCCTCGTCGCCTTAAAAATCAATAAAACTGCGAGAAAGTACCAAACGAACTCCTAAAAATCTCCAAATTTTTGGATGACTCACCCACTGATTGGGAAACACTTGGAAAAAGTTTGAGACCCACAGGACACCTGAGTGCATATGAACCACGGGTAACATAAACCTAAGTGTATAGTTATGGTGACAAGGATCATGCATGTGCCTTTGTGAAGCAAGTGTCATCCATCAACGTGTAAATGGCTTGAATTTTTTTGCAGCCATTTAGACCCAAAATATGCCCACACACAAGATCTTAGGTTTTTTCGGTGAATATTTTCATTTTTAGGTTTTTTGTTACTGCTAAACGGGGCGGAAAATGGCAAATTACAGCATGGAAACACAAGAATTTAGCATGTATATGTGCATAAATTTGACTCCTAGACCAAATGAGACCATGTGGAAAAGTTTGGCATGGTGCCTATTCTTTTGGGGGTAGCCTCGTTAAACCTAGAATTACTCGGCCTGCCGTCGGCGTAGAAAATCAATAAAAGCAGAAAGTACCAAACGAACTCCTAAAAATCTCCAAATTTTTGGATGACTCACCCACTGATTGGGAAACACTTGGAAAAAGTTTGAGACCCACAGGACACCTGAGTGCATATGAACCACGGGTAACATAAACCTAAGTGTATAGTTATGGTGACAAGGGATCATGCATGTGCCTTTGTGAAGCAAGTGTCATCCACCAACGTGTAAATGGCTTGAATTTTTTTTTTTGCAGTCATTTAGACCCAAAATATGCCCCTACACAAGATCTTAGGTTTTTCCGGTGAATATTTTCATTTTTAGGTTTTTAGATTCTTCGCTAGGCGTAAAATGGCAAATTACAGCATGGAAACACAAGAATTTAGCATGTATATGTGCATAAATTTGACTCCTAAACCAAATGAGACCATGTGGAAAAGTTTGGCATGGTGCCTATTCTTTTGGGGGTAGCCTCGTTAAACCTAGAATTTTTCGGCCTCGTCGAAGAAAATCAATAAAACTGAGAAAGTACCAAACGAACTCCTAAAAATATCTAAATTTTTGGATGACTCACCCACTGATTGGGAAACACTTGGAAAAAGTTTGAGACCGAAAGGACACCTGAGAGCATATGAACCACGGGTAACATTGGAAACATACAAATCTTAGGCCTTTTTACGATCATCGGCGGTTTATTTGTTTAACCCGGCGGTGAAATAATCGACGCTGAAACCTCCCGGTAGTGATAACGGCTATCACTCTCGGTTCTCAACCGCAAAGTGAACCTAAATTCCCTCGATTCGCTCGATCGGTTCACCGAAAGCACGATTACAAAATCATAGGCACATAGTATAAATAGACTAACTCCATAGATTACTGAGTTGGTGAAGAAGGTTAATTTGCGTGCAAACATCGTGATTACATTTAGTTAACAATAATGTAACTCCATCGATTATATATAGTGAACAATATAATCTAACTCCATCAATTACAATAGTGATCGAGCTTGTACTAAGCGGGCTCACCTTCACCCTCATCTAAGATCGGTTCGATTTACGCACGGCGAATGCGTGCATTTCATGATAACCCTCGTAGTTTTCAGCTTCATCCGTCACTCCATCCACTCCGACAATCTTCCTTTTCCCTTCTAGCCGCATGCGTGTAGCTTTCCATTTGTTTTGTTGTCCCGGTGCATAGAAAACTTGTGTAACATCTTTTGCAAGGATGGGTCCTCTCTATGTGCGGTCTTCTTTGAGATCAACCGTATTGAACCCGTTTGTATCAATGTTGATGGCTGATTTCGAACCCACCGGGCGGCGAAAACAGTGAGCCGCCTTCGGTGACCGTAGTCTAGTTCCCATATCTCCTCTATGAAACCATAGTACCTATCTTCCACTCTTGCCGTTGTCGCCTACTGATTCAAAACGAACACCACTTGTTTTGGTATTGGCTCTTTCCATCTTGCTTTTTGTGTAAAATGTGTATCCATTGATCTCGTACCCTTTCGTACATAACATATGTACTCTTAGGCCCCATACCAAGCAAATCCGGTTGATTACCCAACTCTTTTTCGCAAGCAAGCTTACTCGCAACCAATCGCAAAATTCTTCCGTATGTTTCTTATGTAGCCCATTCTCGACATGTTGGGATTTTGCTCTTTAAGCATTGCCTTGTGCCGCACAAGGTATGGCCTCGCGTCCTCGCCTTTGTCGTAAAACAAATAAATGTGCCTGTCGTCGAAAGCAATGGGGTCTTTTCTCGTCCGCATTTAGGTCCGATCGTTCCTTTGCCACTTATTCTTCCCGCGTGGCGAGATCTTTGGAAGTCCAACCCTCTCCATGTCTAGATAATATGTGCGTAACTTCGATGGCTTCTTCCGTTGACCATCCTTCAACCATGCTCCCTTTTTGGTGCGAAACCACATTTCTCGACATACCTCCTAAAAACTTTCATCAACCTTTCAAAAGGGAACATCGATGCAGGTGCATTGGGCCAAGGCCTCTAATTTGTTCAACAAGATGAACCCAGATGCACCGAGATATCAAAGAAAGTCGGTGGGAATTCCACCTCAAGCAAGCTTAGTGCCGGATATCTGGCTGCCGCTGCCGGGTCTGGTCAGCGTGGACATAGCAATGACCTTTTTGAGATCGCATTGAGGAACGAGCACAACTTTAGGATTCCGCAAAGTGAGCTTTGGGGGAGCCGGAGACCACGTATAGCAACGAGGGGGAGCGATTGAGTCATAATGACATGACAATCATGGGCCTTCATGCAGCCATAGTTGAATTTGAGTTCTTTCATGTTCACTAGCCTCTTGGGGCTACCACAAGAGCTTTGTTGGGAGTTTGAGTTCATTGAAGGAGATAAACTTTTTCTTTCTTTGCCCGTTCAAGGTCCATGTCGCAGGCGGAAGGTACACCTGATCATTCTCTAGCCGCACTGGATGTAGACCCTTCATGATTCCCAAGTGCTCCATGTCTTCCCGTGTGGCTAGTGAATCCTTTGAGGTCCCCCTGGTGTTCATCAAATGGTTTAGGGTGCCCAAAGACACATTTTTAGTAAGGTGCATGGGATCAAGACAAGGTGGCGTACCCTCAATAGTGGGCGATAAAGGCGGTTTCCAAAAAGTGACTTCTTCTTCCGGATACTCCCTTCGGGTACTACTACTGCCCCCTCCCCCTTCCCAAGGACAAAATTCAGTTTGTCTAGTTCTCAAAGCATCGCTTTCCCGTCTCGATAATCTGGAGCCCTCCCGTCTTCATATTCCCCGAACGTTCTTTTGTTCCTTCGGTATGAGTGTCCCTCCGGTAGGAACCTACGGTTTCTCATATAAACCATTTTATTGTTGCCCGGTAGGCGTATCGCGCATGTGTTTCATCCAAGCTTTTCGACACATCCGGTATAGCGTTTTGTCTTTTCTCCAGATAAGCAACCTCGGCCCGGCAAGTCAGTGATAGTAGCGATTAGTATTCCCTTGACCGTGACATGTTTCTTTTTGTACTCGTCCCAAACATCCTTCACACCCGTATTGAACATCTCTAGCAGTTCATCGATCACTGGTTCTAGAAGCGTGTCTATGTCATTCCCTGGCTGTCTTGGCCCTTGGATCGATAGTGGCATTTGGATGAGCGAACGCTTCATCTGAGAGGTGTAGCGGAAGATTGTATATGCAGAGTGTCAATGGCCATGTGCTATGCTTGCTGGTAACCTGGTCGAAAGGATTCATCCCATCCGTGCTCAAACCAAACCAAAGGTGCCTTACCTCTCCACGGAGCTCCTTGTAGAACATAGTATTGGCAGTCCTCTAGTCACGCCCCGTCGGGTGGGTGCCTCATCTTGGTGTCTTTAAGCCGCTCTTCGCCATGCCGGTAAGCTTGCTTAGGCGACTTTGCACATGCAAACAGCCTATGCACCCGGGGAGCTATTGGGAAATACCAAACGACTTTAACAGGACCTCCTCTGCTCTTGCTACCTTCATTTGATGGTCCATGCTTGTAGCGTGGTTCTTTACACTTGGGGCATGCATCCAACTTTTCGTATTTTGTTTCACGATACAATATACAATCATTGACACATGCGTGGATTTTTTTTTTCGACCTCGAGGCCGAGGGGGCAGATCATCTGCTTGGCACGGTATGTCTTCTCTCGCCAACTCATTGTCTTTTTGGGAGCAATTTTCGATTACACTTAACAAGAAATTGAAGCCTTTGTCGCTCACCCCTTCTACGGATTTGTAGTCTAACAAAGAATATGTTGGCCTCGGTTTGCTCACTTCACAATCCTTGTACAATGGCGTTTTCCATCTTGCCTCATTTTCTCTAGCTTTTTTCAATTTGTTTGGCACTAAGAAATGCGGACTCGCATTACGCGGCATCTTAGAAAGGCCATCCTCTTTCGTCGTTGTCATCGGCAAAGAGTACCACTAAGCAAGCCGGTAGTGCCCTCATGCTGATCGTGCATGTCGATGTCGTTGTTTTCCCGATCATCATTGTTTTCCTCGTGCACGGGCAGAATGGCCCGATCATCATTGTTTTCCTGAGAACATTCAAACCAATCTCACCATGCTCTGTCCATGTGGTATACCCCGGCATGAACCCCGTGTATACAAGTGGTTCGGATACACTCGTGTTAGCATATTTCCGTTCATTCTTGCAATCCAAGCATGGGCAAAAACATACTTCCCAACCCCGGCATGATCTCGCCAACAACACGCAAAAAAATGGGAGACTCCATGAAAGAACCCTCGGTTTGCACGGGACCCATACATCCACTCTCGATCCATCTCTACAAAAAAGGTTAAATTGAAGACTTGATCAATTCAGCTCGAAAAAATGTGGTCGGTAGGTGACACATGGACTATTTTGGTCGGCAAAATTGTAAAATCTCGACTCACATACTAACAAGAAATAATTATAGCACCACAGAAAACGGTAAGTAAGTAATTAGGCGACCAACCTTATAGATGATGGATTCTCCACAAATTGCTTGGAAGCCTAGCAAAAATTAAGTTCAATTGGAGCTCATGGCTCTATAATGTAGAAAGAACAAGAACAAGAATCAAGGGATGTACCCATCATAATAGAGGTAATTAGGGAATAAAATCAAAGGAGCAGATGATTGTTACTAACCTTGAACCAAAAACCGTCAAGCCATTCTTCAAATGCAAGTGATTCCTTCACGGATTAGAACGGTCGCAGCACTGGAGGGGAGGGTCTAAACGAGCGCCTCTGTTCTTGGGATAGTACAGAGTAGGAAGGAGAGAACACCCATGTCACCTTTTTGAGTTGGCAGCTTATCACTGCCGGCATTATTTTAGGACCGAGAGTGAACCGGCACAGCACTATCGGATCGGTCACACCATAGTTTTCAGTGACAACAACCGACAGTGTATGTAGAGAGATCGCTGTCGGTTCTTATTTGCACCCGGCAGTGATATGAGTCCATCCGATCACTGCCGGGGCATAATTTTCCCCGGTAGAGATATAAATCTTCACTGCCGGTATTGGTCGAGTCCATGGAGTTTCTGGTTCGTCACGCGCCTGAACGGTTCATCACTGCCGGACGCGGTTCATCGCTGCCGGTGGACTAAATTTCGGCAGTGAAACCGGCGGTAGTGCTGAACGAATCTGTAGTAGTGAATTAAGGGCACTTTAATCGAATAACGCCCAACATGTAAGCTTATGAATTAGTATTTTCCATATGCTTCCAGCTTTTTTCAGAACTTTTGTGTTATCACGTCTTCTAGTCCCATAAGTCAAGACGAAATATAGTATTGAGATGAAGTAACTAGATAGCAAACATCTTGATGTATTTAAGCATCTCTATATGGGAGGATTGAATACTATAGGGGATGCACATAAAAATCATTAGGCCATAGTAAGCCTTTGATTCTCGAGTTCTCAAATATTCTGCGCATATGTAGCAAGATCGATCAACATATACTTTGGACCCCTAGACAGCTTAGTGCGTGGTTTCCTTTTGCCTAAAAACTCCATTGTGAGCAGCTTGTTGTTGATCGGGACCTGACTGTATGATCGGAGGTTGAGAGCGACTCGGCCTTTGAAGGCACTACCTTTGATCACTAACCTTCGGACTCCTGAAGGATAGCTGTTTTTTTTTTTTTTTTTTTTTTTTTTTTGCTTAATCGCAGATCAGGACACCAAGGAGGAAACCGAAGGTCTTGACGGAGATGAAAGGGAGGAGAGCGCCCATCCTTCGATAGTACCACGAAGATTGCAGTCACCCCCGAAGGACATCCATGACGAGCAGAGAAGCAACCAGTGCTGCTCAGGACTTTCGATCCTGCCATGCGGCTGTCTCAATCACAACCGAAGGTTATGAACGGAGGGCCTCGTTGATGATAGACCACTGCAAGAACTTCGGATCACGAGAGTATTGAATTTGAGTATTCAAATTGTACACTCCATGTATAGGAATGACCTCTGGCCCGAAATATTCTGGGAAGATAGGGACACTTGGGGGATTTTGTACCGGAGGTAAGGCAGTATAAATACCCCTTCCTTTTACGGCAACTGCGAGCTTTTTTGGAACTTTGTATGAGCAATCAATGCTTAAGAGCATAACCATTTCCCCTTGTTCCACATTTCTATCTGGACTTTGCTCGCGCGAACCCAACAGATCGCAGCCCACTATTGTTCTTGCTCGAGAAAACAACCTTTGATGGCACCCGCGAAGAAGAAGCCTACCACCTCTATCGCACCTGCGGATCCCAAAGCCCCCACTTAAGAGATCGAAACCACCTATTAGAGAACTGCCACCTATGAAGTCCCGATTCAGCAAGTAGAATATGCCAGTGCAAACCACAACCTTCGATCCAGCAAGTGTGATAAAATGTGTTGAAATGGTGATTTGTTTGGTTTCAGACCAGTTCTGCCTGGCAAATCTAGAAATTCCGGATTTGAACCTGGAGGTTTCAGGTTTGGGCAGACAGATCAGCTTCTTTTATCTTGCTGTTGTGTAAGATATCTGTCATATGCATCATGTATTATATATTTACACATTTGTTTTGCACTACAGGGTTGCTAAGATTTAGGGGAGCTCTTTGTTTTCTTGTGAACATGTGCAAAAGGGCATTTAAGGCCAAATTGTTTGAATACCATTCAAATGCACATAGTAAGGGGGAGCTCCTACTATATCTGAGAATTCAAAAACTACATTTGATTATATCTTTTTGTAAACTTTAATCGGTGTTGTCATCAATCACCAAATAGGGGGAGATTGAAAGTGCATCTAGGCCCCTAGTGTGTTTCGGTGGATTGATTGACACCACGATTAAAGGACTAACCATCTTATTGAGTATATAAGCAGGAATTGATTATCATAATTATAATCTATGTGATGAAATGAATAAATACTCAAGACATAGGCTCATGTGACAAGATGAAAGATGGACATGTTTTAGTATGAGAATATTAACAAGCAACGATTATCATGTAAATTGGGATATGTATCAACGATGAAGAATTTATTCATGTATCCAAATGAAGCTTGTTGATGTAAATAGAATTCAAAATGACAAGCCAAGGTATTTTGAATGAGACAAAGGTGTATGCTTAAGCATAGTCTCATATTTGGATAAACTTGTCATAAGAAAGGGATGTGATATTTGATGATCAAGGAAGCATGAAAGAAATGGTTTTTATTATAATGGAAAATCAATGTGAGTTCAAGAGGTCTCTTGTGGATAAATGGATGGGATCGAAAGGCGAGTTTCAAGAGGCTATGTAAGCAAAGGCTTGGCATGAGCAAGGAACCGATAATGATTAAGTACAAGAATTCTAGACATGGAGAATTTCCTGTTGACAACTATCATTCATTAGAGAAGAAAAATTTATTGTGAATCAAAATGAATTTCATTGTTGAGCTAATGTGATACAAGCATATATGAAGCTATATGTGATGCAAGGTTGAAGAGTTGGAATTCTGGAATAGGTTTCTAGGAACTAAGGTTGGAGAAGGGCAATTGTGGTTGGGGCGAGGAACCAATGCTACGGTGACGAAATGTTTTTTGGGTTCAACTTGAAGAATCTTGGTTATGTATAGAGTTCATGTTGGCAAGTATGAATCTTTCTAGAATCTTATTGTGAAGAAATTGACTTGAACTAGAAATGGATTTCATGCAAAGAATAAAGTTCAAGTTCACTAGCTCAAGGAAGATGTGCTCAAAGTAAAGAAGCCAAGTTGGATGCAATCCTTAGTTTATTGTTGATCAATGCATGGCATAAGATGAAAATGAGAATCAAGAAGTTGTAATGTATTTTATCTTTGATCTTGAGTTTAGGAATGTCGTACTATTATGAGGGATGCATCACAATTGTCTTTGGTTTAGTCTCGGTGCTCAAGTAACCTAAGTAAGTTGTGAGAGTCACAAGAAGCCTCATGTGCACATTTGACATTGCTGCCGGGGCAAATCCGAAGTTTCGGATTTGGCACCTAAAGCACTAACAGCTTGTAAATTTAAAAACTTCGGTGGTTCGGGTTGTAGAATCCGAAAGTTCGCATTCTAAGCGTCACATAACGACTAGTTTTGTTGGGACCAGCTATTTATACCCCTTATCCCCCTCCTTGGTGGGTTGCTGTTCCATGCTCTATTCTGTTGATTGTTGGTCATCCCAAGAAGCTTGGTAGTTATTGTTGAGCTCTCCCCATCCTCTCTTTGTGAGATTTTGTGATTAGAGTATATCCTTGAGTTGGGTTGAGAGAGTGAATGCTTGAGAGCAAAGTAAACTTTGAGCACTTGAGCTTAGCCGAGATTGGTGTGTTTTGCATTTGTTACTCTTGGAGGTCAAACCTCCTAGACGTCTAGGCGTCGCCGGCTAGCTCCATAGGATTGTGGTGAGCAGCGGCAAGTTTGTTGCAGCAGCGATCTTGTGCTACGAGGGCGCATGATCATATAGTGGAAGGAGGAGATAGCTTGACCTCGGGGTCGACATAAGCTTCCTCAACGGAGACTAGTATTCACACGTGGGTGCATGGGTGAATCTGAACTTTGGTAAAACATGTCCTTGTGTTTATTGCATTTACATTTATTTTGTATATTGAGGAGCTCTCCATTAGACACTTGTGTCTTGGAGAGATTGTTGTCTTGTGCGTGCAGGATCTGTGTGAACCTACTCAAGGAACTTCATTGAGTAGGCTCTACAATTGGGGTTTGAATTTATATTCATTTACTAGCACTAATTTAATTGTGTTCACTCAGTTCGGAAGTTCTGGTTTGACAAACCCGGGAATTCGAGTTCACCTACTGTCTAGCCCAAATCCGGAAGTTCTAGATTTGCTAACCCCAGAAGTTCCCGGTTTGGCAGACAGTGCATCTAATCCGCTGCGTTTGAATGAAAATCTATAGGTGCGCTTTATTCACCCCCCTTCTAGGCGACATCAAGGTCCTCTTAGAAGACTTAGGACTTGTTACTCTTGGTGTTTGACGGCACCTAGACGGTCTTGGTGATCGGAGGCTCTTGGTGAACTATTGGAGTTTGTGGGAGCCCCAAGAAGAAGACTTGTAAACAGTGTGAAGCTCACCGTTCCAGAGATGGAGAATGAGCATTCTTATTGATCACTTGCTCTCCGTGATGCAAGGGAGCTCAACCCTTTGTGGGTTCTCCAACGTGGACTAGGGTGGAGCGTCAACTCCTCGACACCACGGGGAAAAAATCTAGTTGTCTCTTGTCTGCAATCCTTTCATTCAAGCATTTACTTAAGTTTGTTCACCTAGTTGCTCTTCTCTTGCTTCTTTGTTTCCTAGAACTTGTTGTTGCTAGTGTGTCTCTCTTGGGCTAGCCTTTGCTTGTTAGTGTGATCTTAACTAGGATGGTGGACATGCTAGTGTGTTTGCCTACCTAGAATTTACTTGCTAGTGTGCTCTAGATGATAGGCTTTGAACTTTAGGCTTGGACATCACTATAAGTGGGTTAAGGACCGGCTTAGAAATTTAAAAGTTCCAATTCAACCTCCTTCTTGGGCCATGATCCTTACAGCAACAGGCTCCAAGACTCATCAAACATGCAAATCGGACAGAGAGAAGCACACACACAGCTAACAGCCATGAAAGAATCTTTTAATTCTAATTTTTCCCGTCTTGATTTTGAAAAGGTAGAAGAATGATCATCTCATCACAGGCAACACTCCGGAATACATCTCCCGGAACTTGGTTCCCATCATAATATTGATAGGTTGCAACTTGCAACAGTCAACTACCAAAGTAGGCAAGAAGCCAAGAACACTACAGGAGTCAGTTATTATAATTCTGTTTGTATTCAACTTGTCAGACACCGGTATGAATCACCTAGCATTAAGTATCAATTTTACAATGCCACATCAAGTGAATTGAAGATCACTATTGGGGTATTTGGTTTGGGGAATAGGTTGGTCCAACATCTTCTCTCTCCTCGCCTTTTTTGGTTAATTAGTCGAATGGAATGGGTCAGTCCATCACAAGAACATTATCCCATCACAAGCTAATCGCTACCGTTGGATACTACTAGTTGCAACCCATCGGAACCTAATTAATTGCAACTCTATATACTACTCTGGTTGTATCCAGAATTACATATGAACCTAATTACAGAGATCAGATGCAAATACTACATACAGGTATAACTAGTTGCTAGTCGATAATATATAGAGTTTGCAGTCGGTGGTACACTGAGATGCAATTCACATAGAACAAATAAAATATATTGATATTGGGTTTAGTTCTGTTAAGCATATTTTTTTAGTAGATTCAATAAACGCTTTGTCAATCGGAGTTATTGTTTAGGAGAAATTTTGTTTCAAAGAATCAAACCAACAGGATTGAATTTGCCGGACCCCTGGCCAGCCAAGCTAGCTGCTCATGAATTTGATCGTTGGCCATGACTTTCTTCTGCAACCAGGTGGCGAATGTATCATTATGATGTTTTGTAATCCATGTCTCGGATTTCAAAGGGTACATGCTTCGCATAATTTGCAAGTGCTCCTCCATGTATGGAGCCACCAAGGCTGATTGTTGCAGAACTGTGAGATGTGCTTTGCTCAACGTGGCATGATCTGTGGCATTTACTGATTTTCTTCCAAGTGTGCCCTTTCCAATCAGCCTCCCCTCATGACGTGATACTGGAATCCCAATTGGGCAGAGTTCTTCAACATAGTCAATACAAAACTCAATGACCTCCTCTGTGACGTAACCCTTCGCAATGCTTCCTTCTGGACGATCCCAGTTACGAACGTTTTTCTTTAGGACTGCAAAGTATCGTTCAAAAGAGAACATATTATGAAGGAAAACAGGACCGAGAATACCAATCTCTTTGACCAGGTGAACTAGAAGATGCGTCATAATATTGAAGAATGATGGAGGAAATATCATCTCAAGACTGACTAAACTTTGAACAATATCTTCTTGTAGCCTGAATAAACTCGATGGATCGATTGCCTTCTGAGAAATTATGTTGAGAAAGGCACATAGCTTTATGATTGTTGCTCGAACATTAGCTGGTAGAATACCCCTAAGTGCAACAGGAATCAATTGCGTCATCAACACGTGACAGTCGTGGGACTTTATATGTGCAAATTTCTTCTCTTTCAGGTTCAGTAGCCTATTTATGTTCGAAGAGTAGCCCGATGGGACCTTGATACTGTTCAAACAGTCGAACATACTTTGCTTCTCTTCCTTACTAAGAGTGTAGCACGCAGGACCTAGGTAATGACGTCCTTTATCCCTTTTTTCGGGATGTAGGGCGGTGCATTGTTTCATGCGTTGAAGATCCTGCCTCGCTTCCAGTGTATCATTTGGCTTACCGTAGACACCAAGGAAGCCTAGAAGGTTCACATAAAGATTCTTTGTTAGGTGCATCACATCAATGGCGTGGCGGACCTCTAAAAGTTCCCAATAAGGTAACTCCCAAAATATACTCTTCTTCTTCCACATAGGTGCATGACCGTCATCACTCTGCACTGGTCTGCTGCCGGGTCCTTTTCCGAATACTACTTTTATATCTTTGACCATTTCAAACACTATTTTTCCACAATGGTGCCTAGGCTTGGTACGATGGTCTGCACTTCCACCATAGTGAGCATGCTTCCTCCTTAATGGGTGCTTGATCGGAAGAAATCGACGATGACCCATACACACGATGTTCCTACAAAGGTTCGAGGTACGCGTCTTTGTCGGTTTCTTCTAAACAATGGGTGCAAGCCCTATAACCCTTATTGGAATGTCCCGAGAGGTTGCTTAGTGCTGGCCAATCGTTGGTGGTTACGAAAACCAATGCACGAAGGATAAAATGTTCCTCTGCGTGTGCGTCCCACATACGAACACCCTCTTCTTTCCACAACAATAGAAGATCCTCAATCAGTGGTTTCAAATACACATCTATATCGTTACCAGGTTGCTTCGGGCCGGGGATAAGCACCGGCATCATAATGAATTTTCGCTTCATACACAACCAGGGAGAAAGGTTGTATATACAGAGTGTCACAGGCCAGGTACTATGGCCACTGCTCTGCTCACCGAACGGATTCATGTCGTCCGTACTTAAGCCAATCCTTATATTCCGCGCATCATTTGCAAACGTTGGGAATGTTCTGTCCACCTTTCTCCACTGCGACCCATCAGCGGGGTGTCTCAACATATTGTCTTGCTTACGTTCTTCTTTGTGCCATCGCATCAATTTAGCATTCGTTTTGTTCATGAACAAACGTTTGAGACGTGGTATTAGAGGGAAATACCACATCACCTTGGCAGCACCCTCTTCTTGACACACATCAAGTCGCCACGGGCGCCAAAAAGAAAGAGGGGTCCGCCGATGAGACCACCGTGGTCGAGGCGCCCCTCATCCGGAAGTCCGAGGGAGGCCTCGGCCTCACACGCGAGCACGCGTGGAGGTTACGGAGGAGGAGAAGGCGGAGGAGGAGGTCGAGTCCCCGCCACGGGCAAACACCGGCGGCCGGGTCAGCCCCCCCCCCCCGTCGGGGAAGGCGAACCGCTGGCTCCTATCGGCCGCCGAGGCCGCGCAGATCTCCCGTGGCCGCCGGGCGCCAGTGTTGCCGCCGGAGGACCAGCGGGGCCGACAGGGGGCCGCGATAGCGAGGAGCCGATCAACGCGCCGCACGCGCCGATCAGTGCGTCCGTAAGTTTCATGACAATCCCGATGAACGATTGCAATTCTTGATTGACGAGTGCTTTTGTTGACCCAGCCCCGGCTGACCGGGCAAGCGAAGTCCTTTGAGGAGGCTCCGCCGCCGACGGCCGAGTGGATCTGCGCCGAGGCCGTGGTGGCCGAGCCGAGGCGAGAGAACCTCGGCCAAGGAGAAGCGTAAGAAGGCCGTCGAGCGGGGAAAGGCTCGGCGCTGTAAGGGATTCCACCGCACACCAAAGCCATGTTTCTTGTTGCCGCTATTTTTGCTCGTTCTTGATGTATTGCCGCGCAGCCGAGAAAAACCGCCGCCCCGGCTGCGAGCTTGATGAATGCGAGAAGGCTTAACGCTACCTGCGAGGGGCAAGTGCGCGCCGCCGAGGTGCGCGAGGGAGCTGCCGAGAACAAGCTCCGCCTTGAGCCGCAGAGTTGCCGTGGTATGGTTCTGAAATCCTCGGGTCGGCGGCCGTCGCGCGTTTGGCCCAATTAGCCACTCCGGGCTGGCCCAATTCTGGTTCATGATATTAAGCTTTTTAGGCCCCAACCTTCGCAGGTGCGTAGATCTCGTCGATAGTTTTCCGAGAGGGGTGGATCACTAGAAATGGAGTCCGGATGAGAAAGTTATGGCGTTTTTAGTGAACTCCGCCTCTGCAATTGATATCTTTTGATTACGGACTCGAATATAGCAAACAATATGTTCTGTTTCGATCGTCTCGACGAGCTTTTTGCAATGGTGTTATCTTGGAATATGTTTAAAACATGTTTATGCTTCATATGCTTTACAAACTCTAGGCTTTTCTGTTTAATCTCGAAAATATATAAATCATCAAAACTCATGGAATTATGTCAAGTAAAGCCCCTAGTCTATGTGATTATTCATTTTGAGCTCTTATTTCATGTTTAGTTGACTATTAATATTATGCTATAACAGGTGTCAACAACTCCCCCACAAGCTTACCCTTTGCTAGTCCCTTAGCAAAATTAATTTATACTTAGATTTTGGATCAAGAGTTGCTACAATGCTTTTTCACGCCTAAAAAGTACACATGCTTTCAAACAAAATTTCTCCTCCGGATTAGAATAAACTTTTCCAACTTTCAACTCACCCATATTACCTTTAACCATGGATCTTATAGCCTTTTCTTAGGATCTTGGGAATTGAAAGATAGAACAATTAAGTCAAGCACCATGTCTCAAACTCTTTGTTCAACTATCATTAGGAGTTTTTCTGATTTTCAAAATAAAAACTCAAAGTTCCTTAGTATGACCCTTTCAAGTCTCTCATTTATGGTATTTATGGATCCTCACTTAGGCAATAATGTTGTGTTGCCTTTTTCTCATGATATGTGGTATTTTTTGGAGTAAGACAAGTAGGACACTATGCCTTCTTCTCTCTTACCCTATATCTAAGGCTTATATGTAGAGTTCATAGGTAGGAGAAAACTAAATCTACTTACTAAGCATATATTGTAAGTTCAAGTAATGGATCCAAAGTCACGAGTCTTCTTGCATGTGCATGTGTATGGTGTAGTGGAATGAATATGATGGCAGGTGTATGAGGCGAATGAAGTGAAAGCCTAATTCTACTTTGCTCCTGTAGGAAACATATCTTTCTTTTTGGGACTTGGAAATCTTTTGGGAGAACCTGGGTTGTATACAGTTTCTTTTTCTTTTCTTTTCTTTCTTTTTTTTCTTCTTTTTTTTATGGAGAGGCGGGCATCTAAGTACCCATTATTTTATTGCGGAAACTTGTCTATTTGTTTAACTCTCTTTTTTTTTTTTTTTTGCTTTCGACTATACAACCCAAGCCTCTTTTTGCAATACTTGTAGAGAGATAGAAACAAGGATAAAGGAGCTTTATGAGATGTTGGCTAAGTGGATTTGTGTGGGGAATATTTTTGGTTGCTCTCTCCTAGGGTAGGAGTAGAACATTTTTTTGGTAGGTCTATGGTGGATGTTTGGTGGATGCATACTTCTAGGGTAGAAGTAGCATAAGTGCAAGTGAATAAAGTGGAGTGGAGTGGAGTGTGTGCATGAGTAGCAAGTATGACAAGTTTCTAAGGGTCAACAAAGATTGACCAAACTCAATGCAAAGTAAGCAGCCCTATATATATCAAAAAGGGTTTTCCTATCTAAAGAACATGTATATATGGTTGTGGTAGGAGTCTCAACACTCGTCATACAGAACTCATCATGTGCACTTTTAATTTTCAAAAGATAAATCTCCGAAATCTAGTATCACTAGGAGTAAGATAAATAGCATTTGTGATCGTTATATATCATTTCCGTCAATCACCTCGAGGGTTTTAGGTTTGAGCAAATCTCAAGTCAAAGCGGTTGCATTAAAAGCTCGAGAGAAATTAAGCTTGAAAGGTAGGTACTTAAAAGGAATTACGACGACAACTATTTATTATCTCCATGACTAGAGATTATCTTGAGTTTATACAAATTCATCATCTAAAACCCCGTGCAAACCATGCCAAAAAATCACACATGTAGATGATATGATGGTACACTACCTTGTAAAATATGTTGTCCAAACTCAACATCGTTTGTGAAATATGAAAATAACAAATTTCTAACAAATCATCGGGATAACTTTTTGGCTTGAAATTTTGTATTTTTATATCTCACAAGTTAAGTCGAAGTTTAGACAAGATATTTTACAAAGTCATGTATGATCATATCATCTACATGTGTGATTTTTTTGTTGAATTTAAATGACTTTTTACTATGGTGTACATGGATTTTCATAAAAAAAGGTTGGTTTGCACATGATACATTGCCCTAGAAATAACCCTCTCTACCTTTTCTACACTTATATCTCTTCTCTCATCCAAGGTCGAATACTCTCGAGTAAAAACTACAAATTGCATCGGTAACTTGATAGATTTGCGGATTTTTCTATGATCGTTATTTATACCGACAAGGGCTTTTCTCGGGCGTTGGCGTAAGAAACACCAACACTCACGATAGTGTTCTAGTTGGCAAGTCAAACTCGTCATTGAGGTGTGTGGGATATCAATATCCCGGACGAGATCAGCCCCTTCAAGACAAATGATTAGGCGGGATAAGTAAGCAAAGGATAACTTGACGGCGGCATCCCACCGCAAAAACGAGCTCTCGGGGACGGGAGAGACTCGCATCAAAAGCGAGCTCGACCGAGGAGAAAACTCGCCTCGAGCGAACTCCCGGCGAGTCCGATGGCGCGATGAGCTCGACCTCGTCGATGAGCTCTTCTCCGTCTCGAACGAGCTCCCGGCGCTAAACTCAAAGAAGATCGGGTGGATCCACGGTCGGCAGCTATGACGCGAAGGGTATCATACGGCGTAGCCGGCGCCGCGGCCTACGGTGATCCCCGGCGCTAGAAGCGATCGCCCGACGGCAGACGCGAGGAGAAAATATCCGCACACGCCAAGTAAAACCAAGCACAAAAGACGGACACTACCGGACAAAAAATGACCTCGTCGATCGAGGCCAAGCTCTACGTCGAGCTCTCTCGCCACACATTCCACCACGGCGTCCGGTGTGAGCATTTAATGCCGGCGGCGCTCTAAAGACGACGCGGGCAGCGGCGTTGCGACGGACGGCGGAGCACGTGGGGAGCTCGATGGCGGCGCCGACGAGCTCAATGTTCCCCGAATGCCGACACAGGAATGGTGAGCTCGTCGGCCGCACGTCGTCGTCTTGGAAAGCGGAGCCGCCCCTATCGAGATCCCACGGCGACCGGCGAGCAGGCTAGAGAGGAGGCGGCGGCGCGCGCAGCACGCCCGGACCACCGGCGTGCCCAACATCATCAAGAATATTTTCCTTTGTACCCCTCGGATTTGCGTTTCTTCTATCTTATGGTCCTCAGCCCGGATGCCGTCTGTGAGCTCCCCTTGCGACTATAAAAGGGAGGGTTTGGGCATCGGTTGAGGCAAGAGGCTCTCTTGCACCACGAGAAAATACACACACTCCGAGCACTTTCGATTCCACACGATCACGAGAGACTTAGGAGCTCATCTCCTTCTCTCATCGGCTTGTACTCACCCCCATACGAGCAGTTTGAGCTTGGATAGTGCCACACACTGCTTGGACTAGGGTGCCCGATTGCCCCGAACCAGTATAAACCTTTGTGTCATTGTCCTCGAGCTAGGCCATCGTTGCACATGTTAGCCCGGCCGACATCGCGTGACCGTGGTATACGACCACGGCGGTTGGCGCGCCCGGGTAGGGGTAGCGCTAGTGTGGCGATCACCGCCGATGGCTTCCTTCACCACCTCCCTCGGCGTCGGTATGACCGTCGCGCGCCGGGACCCTGGACTTAGCGGTGCGGCTCGGGGACTCCCTCGTTGGAGCCACCTTCCTCGGATGGTCCGCGACGAGATGACGCCTCGTCGCCCGCGGCGCGCCGATGCCGTCTTTGGTACGCTCCGGTCGGGACCCGACTTCCGCCCGGGCCGAGCCCCATCCGGCGGCGGCCGACCACTTCGCCGCCGCCATAGCGGATCTGCTCCCGCATATCCCCGCCCGAGCCGACTCGGGGAGCTTTTTGCGACGTCACTTTCTCCATCGCTAACGCCGCCCTGCGCACGCCGGGCAGGCAGGAGCAGCTCTCCCCGACGAGTTCCTCGCGCTTACGGCGAGATGTACCGCCAGGCTCTTCTGCCGGCGCACGCCGCGCCGAGCCCGAGCCACCGCCGAGGCCGTGGGCGATCCCGAGCCTCGTCGGGGTCGACCCCACACGCGAGTGCTACATGTGCCGGACCCGGACGGCGCGGTGAGCGGCTACCCGCAGCGGGGACGACTCTTCCCGACACACCCCGGCCCGCCTGGGCCGACGGTCGATCGGCGGTGCCGCACCCAAACGGGTGCATGAACGCTCGAGGAGCTCGAAGAAGCCGAGCGAGAAATCGCTCACGGCGCGACGCGCTCCCGAGGAGGTCGGAGGGCGGCGACGAGTGAGGGGCACGGGGCCGGAGGTTCGACGCCGCATCGACAAGGTCGACGACCTCCCACCCGTCTTCGCCGCGCCCACGCAACCCGCAGCAGCCACCGAGCTCCTCCAGACCTACCGAGCCCGAGAGCCTGGAGCCCGGAGGGGCTCACCAACCGGCTAAGATCCCTCATCGAGAGAGCCGAGCGCCAGATGGAGAGCTCCTGAGTCGCACCGACGCTCCGAGAGGAGCACGAGGCCCCTCCAACCAGAGGCCGGCCGGGGTTTCCCCACGAGTCCACGCCCGACGACGAGTCGGCGAGAACCGCGGACGCGCGAGACACCCTCGACGCCCGACACGCGCGGAAGCACGGAGGAAGCGCCGAGGTCGAACACCGCGATCACCGCGACATCGGGCGTGACGATGAACGCCCGCTCGATCCCTATAGCAAGCGAAGAGGAGGTCGCTATGACGCCTGGGGGAGGATCGCAGCCGGGCCGACCCCGTGAGGTCCGAGACCGGCGAGCTGAAGCCCCCGAGCTCGCGGCGCACGGCACGAGGTGGAGCTCGAGGCGGCAGCCCGCCCCGACGGAGGCGACCCGGTTTTCGGGCGCCAGCGTCCATGACGCCATTCCCACACAACCGCGGGCCCCCACCGCCCGTGGCGGCAACCGGGGAGATGCACCCGGGCCGTCTGGCTCGAGGACTACCGCCCGGCGCGCGAGTTAGGGGAGCCGCCGACGAGCTCTTCATCATCCGCCACCGCCCCTTGTACCTTGCTGACTCAGCTCGTTCCGGCTCGAGCATCTCCCCGCAGAATGATCAATACTGAAGACGGGGACGTCTTCATCGGCAATTTCGGGGGCACGACTCGCCCAAGCAACACCGGGACCTCCAGCTTGCAAGCAGCGAAAGAGCGAGAGTCTGCTGGGCGACTACATCCGCCGCTTCTCCAAGCTCGCAACGAGCTCGGCCGACGCCACCGACGCCGAGATCATCACCGCCTTCACCTTCGGGCACGACTTGGCGAGACGCTCATCCGCGAGCTTCGGCATCCGCAAGCCAAAGACGGTGAAGGAGCTTCTTGACCTCGCCACGAATCATGCCGGAGGTGAAGAGGCCATCTCCGCGGTCCTCCACGGCACCACCGGCAAGGGTAAGGCCAAGGCAGACGATGAAGCCCCCGAGGGATCAAGCTCGCGGGCCAAGAAGAAGAATAAGAACAAGCGACACCGCGGTGAAGACGACTTCGTCGCGGTGGTCGAGAAGAAGAAGCCAGAGCCAAGCCGTCCAAGCCCGGGCGCGCCCAAGGACTTCTTCGAAAAGAAGCTCGAGCTCCCGCCCCAACCACGAGGGACCGGTCAAACACAAGCTCAAGGACTGCAACCTCCCGCGCAGTTCATCGCGGGCGCGAGGCGAAGAGGGCGCAGGTGACGTAGCGACGACGACGAGCTCGGCGACCGAGCGGCCGACAAGGACGTTTTCTTCGAGGGCGGCGTGGTCAACTTTGTCTTCGGCGGCCCCCAACAGACGAGTCCAAGCGACGTCGGAAGCTCTCGCGCGAGGTACTCTTCACCGAGCCCACCGCACCCTCCTACCTCAAGTGGTCCGAGTCACCGATCACCTCGACAAGAAGGATCATCCGTGCACGCATTACCTCACCCGGGCGCTTCCTCCTCGTCGTCGACCCCATCGTCGGGACCAAAGCGCCTCGGCAAGGTGCTTGATGGATGGCGGAAATGGGCTCAACCTCCCCACGTCGACACCATGGAGGCACTCCTGCATCACGCTGGCTCAACTCCGACCTTCCACGGACCCCATCCACGGAGTGGTGTCGGGGAAGCAGGTGTTCCCGCTGGGACGGATCGACCTCCCCGTCACCTTCGGCGACCCGACCAACTTCCGCAAGGAGGTCTTGACCTTCGAGGTGCTCCGTATAAGAGAGCCAGATCACGCTGTTGGGGCGCCACCATGCCAGTTCATGGTCGCCCAACTACACGTACCTCAAACTCAAGATCCCCGACCGAAGGGCGTGATCACCATCAACTCCACCTTCGACAGCTTTCCTTTGCGACAAGGAAGCCGTGCGACGCCGACGCGCCGGTTTAATCCGAAGCTCCTCCCCGAGATGCTCATGTGGGTCCGCCGCGTAAGACCTCTGTTGAGAAGAAGACCTCGCGCACGCCGAGCAAGGGGCGAGCTCGGTCGCCCGGGTGAGAAGGCGGCGGATCGCTCGAGCTCGACGACGAGGACGCCAAAGCGGTGAAGGTCGACGAGGAAGGGCGCACCGTCCGTGTCGGTGCGAGCTCACCCCAAATAGGAAGCGAGCTCATCGACTTCCTCCACGCGAACCTCGATGTGTTCGCGGAAACCGGATATGCCCGCGATACCAAGCGGGAAGTCGCCGAGCACTCCTTAAACATCAAGCCCGGATCTCGGCGGTGAAGCGGCCGGCTCCGACGCTCGACGGCGGGCAGGCGGCGGCGGCAATCGCCGAGGAAATAGATAAGCTCTTAGCGGCGGGCTTTGTTAAGGAGGTGTATCATCCGGAGTGGATAGCCAACCCTGTACTAGTTAAGAAGAAGAATGGGAAATGGAGAATGTGTGTTGATTATACGAGTCTCAACAAGGCATGCCCAAAGGATCCGTTTCCTTTGCCGCGCATTGACCAAATCGTTGACTCCACCTCCGGGTGCGAGACGCTCTGTTTTCTCGACGCATACTCCGGCTATCACCAAATCGCGATGAACGAGCTCGATCAGCTCGCAACCTCCTTCATCACCCCCTTCGGCGCATTCTACTACGTAACCATGCCCTTCGGGCTCAAAAACGCCGGAGCCACTTTCCAAAGGTGCATGCAAAAGGTCTTCAAAGAGCTTCTCGGAAAGCGAGTTGAAGCATATGTCGATGACATCGTAGTCAAGACAAAACGCACGGGGGAGCTCGTACCCGACCTCAAGGAAGTTTTCGACAAACTCCGCGAATTCGGGGTAAAACTCAATCCCGAAAAGTGCGTCTTCGGGGTCCCTCGAGGGAAACTTTTAGGCTTCATAGTGTCTGAGCGGGGCATCGAGGCCAACCCCGAGAAGATCGATGCCATCCGCAGTATGGGCCCAATCAAGAATGTCAAGAGCGTGCAGCGGCTCACCGGATGCCTCGCCGCTCTCAGCAGGTTCATAGCTCGACTCGGCGAGCGAAGTCTCCCGCTATACAAGCTCCTCAAGAAGTTTGAGCGCTTCGCCTGGACCGACGAGGCCCAAGGCGCGCTCGACTCTCTAAAAGAGTTATTGGCAAACCCACCCATACTAACCCCTCCCAAACCCGACGAGCCGATGCTGCTGTATATCGCAGCCACCTCGCACGTGGTAAGCACGACGCTCGTAGTGGAAAGAGAGGAAGGGGGCCACGTACTCCGAGTACAACGGCCCGTCTACTTCGTCAGCGAGGTGCTCTCCGACACCAAGACGAGATATCCACAGCTCTAGAAGCTCGTCTATGCACTCCCCGATCACGCGTCGCAAGCTACGACATTACCCGACGCTCATCCAATCACCGTCGTCTCAAATTCCCCACTCGGCGAGATCATCCGCAAGCCCGGCCACGGACGCATCGCCATGCTGGGAATCGAGCTCATGGGATCGGACATCTCATACGCTCCAAGGATTCCATCAAGTCCCAAATCCTCCCCGACCGTGGCGAAAGTGGACAGAGACGCAACGCCCCCCAAAGCCCGACGACACCGAATCTTTGGACGCTCTGCGCCCGACGGGTCGGTGAAGAGATACGGCGCCGAGCAGGGCTAGTCTTCGTCTCACCGCGCAACGTGCGCATGAGGTACTCGATCCGCCTCCACTTCACCGCCTAACAATGTCGCCGAATCACGAGGCCTTGGTGAATGGCATGCGCATCGCCTCCGATCTTGGCATTAGCCCGGAAATCGAGGAGACTCCAAGCTCGTCGCGGATCAAGCCACCGAAAAGGAGGCCGACCGCGTCGCCCGAGGATGATCGGCGTACTTTCGGCAAGGTGCGCGAGAGCTCGAAGAACATTTCGACGGACTCGAGTTCAAACACATCCGCCGACAGTACAACGACGACGCCGACGTCCTCGCCAAGCTCGCCTCCGACCGACTCCATGTCCCACCGGCGTCTGGCGCGCCGCGACCAGTACATACCTTCCATCCGCCTCTAAGGCGAGGGGGACTAGTCCGCGCCGCGGATCCCTCGGGAACGTCGTTCGTCCCCTCTCCCACCAAGGCGAGACATCGCCGAGCTCGAGCTCAACCGGGGAGGTCGACGCGGGGGGTCAACCTCGTCGGCTCAAGGTCCTTGCAACCCCGGAGCCACAAGCCCCGAAGCCCGACTGGCGACTCCCCATCCTATCGTGGCTACAAGAGGGAAAGCTCCCGCCAGAGAAGGAAGAGGCCGGACGTATCGCCCGCCGGGCCAAGTCATACGCCGTCATCGAACGTGAGCTCACGGAGGGGGCGCGTCGGGCGTACTTCAGCGGTGCGTCACTTTCGAGGAAGGGCACGAGCTCATCCGAGAAATCCACGCCGGCGAGTGCGGGCACCATGCGGCACCACGAACTCTGGTAGGCAAAGCATTCCGCCAGGGGTTCTACTGGCCGACCGCCGTAGCCGACGCCAATCAGATCGTACGTTGCTACGAGGGGTGCCAGTTCTTCGCCAAACAGACACACCTTCCGGCGCAGGCCCTCCAAACGATCCCCATCACTTGGCCCTTTGCGGTCTGGGGGCTCGACATGGTTGGCCCGTTCACAAAATCGCCCGGGGGGCACACTCACCTCCTCGTCGCCATCGACAAGTTCACTAAGTGGATCGAGGTGATGCCCATCTCACGCACAAGATAGCAGGAAACTGTCAAGTTCTTCAACGGCATCATCCACCGCTTCGGCGTGCCGAACTCGATCATCACCGACAACGGCACCAACTTCACCGGGCAGACCTTCCTCGACTGGTGCGACGACTACAACATCCGGGTGGACTGGGCATCCGTCAGCCACCCAAAAACGAATGGGCAAGTCGAGCGCGCCAACGGCTTGATCTTACAGGGGTTGAAGCCACGGATCTTCAAAAGGTTGGAGAAATATGGAGGACGATGGCTCGCCGAGCTCCCCGCGGTAATATGGAGCCTCAGGACCTCCCCGAGTAGAGCAACAGGGCGTACTCCCTTCTTCCTCGTCTTGGGCTCTGAGGCAGTGCTCCCCACTGACCTCGACTACGGCGCACCACGAGTTCAAGCGTACGACGATGCCAGCAACAAGACCGCGCTGGAGGACGCGCGGATCAGCCTCGAAGAAGCCCACGAGGTGGCGGTCACACATTGACCAAGTACCGGCGGTCAATGCGGCGTTATCACGACCGCCATGTTCGCGGTCGAGCCTTCAACATCGGGGATCAAGTCTTGTGGCGAGTACAGAGCACGAAAGAGAAGCACAAGCTCTCGGCGCCTTGGGAAGGACCGTTCACAATAGCACGAGTGCTCCGCCCGGGCTCATACAAGATCCAAGACTCCCACGGCCGCGAGCTCGCCAACTCCTGGAACATCGAACAGCTAATTCGCTTCTACCCTTAGGCAAATTTTGTAATGTCATTTCGAAGCAATTCAAATAATATTGCCACACCTCGATGCAAAAGTTGTGCAATGCATTCGACCTCTCTTAAGCACAAATCTTGAGCAAACACGCCCTTTACCTCCCGCAAGGCCGGTCCTTGCTCGGGGGCTGAAGGGCGGGGCGCACACCCCGCCCTCTTTCATGAACTCACTTCTCACAAAAGCGATCAAGGAAGAGCTCGAGCAGCTCGACCTCGCACTCGCCTCTCATTCTCCTAGTAAAAATCAAGCTCGGCAAGCTATAGATCCCTCGAGCAAACGTCTTCGACGAGGTCCAACGCGCGTGCCCAACGAACTCTAGCGCCTCTACGGCCAAACGAGAAAAGGGCCCGTTGCCTCAAGCGATAAGACGCGAGCTCAGGAAAATGCAAGCTAGCTGAAAATACAATCATAGGGAGAATAGAACAAACAACTCGCAACATTAGGAAAACTTGTTATATTTACATCTTTTGCCCCGAGCTCGGGGGACTTTTGTTCATGAACAAGGAGGTAACACCTCAAGAGGACCTAACTCACGGAGCCTATCGCTCATCGTCGGAAGAGTCGGTGTCCACTTCCTCCTCGCCGGCGGTGGGCTCGAACACCTCGAGCTCTTCAACAGCGAGGCGGAAGAGCCTCCTCGCCAACTTCTTCGAGCCGGCCTCCGCAGCAGCGACGACGTCGTCCAGCTCGACGCCTTCAGCGGGCTTAGGCCACCCCTTGCCCATCACCTTCACCGAGGCTTCGAGCTCGGGGTAATGAGCAAGAACCACGGCCGGCGCCTTATGGGCGGGCACGTCGGGCGTTGTCTCTCACCACGGCCGGAGCGCGAAGGATCCGGTGCGCCGCACCCTCCACCTCGTCAACCCCGAGAGCCTCACAGACGCCCTCGATGTCGAGCACGAGGTTAGTGTGGTCGCGCTCGGCTCTTTGCGCCACGCTCTCAGCCTTCATCACCCGCTCGAGGAAGCCGGTGGCCTCAGCCTCCTTGACCCTGGAGCTCCTCAACCTCTCGCTGAGGCCGTCCCGCACGACCACGAGCTCGCGCATCCGCCGGAGATCCTTCTCCTTCCGATCCAAATGAGAGCCGAGTGTGCGTCAGCGAGGACTCCGCGGCGCCGTGGATCGGTCCTTCTCCTCGAGCTCCCGAGCCAGCCCCCGCCGACTTCTTCTTCACCATTTTGTTAAAAACGAGCAAATCAAACTCATAAGACCCAAAGCGGCAAAGGAAGAGAAGCGGCTTACATGCTAACGCGCCGATATAGTTCCTCGCTCTTCCCAGAGGGAGAGGCAATCGGCATCTAGCCGAGTCCTCTCCGCCTCCGAAGCGTGGTACACGAGCGACCAGTCAACAGCCTCATGGTCGTAAACTAAAACACCCACCCATCAGCCCGAACCATTCGAGTGCTGCCAAAAAGAAAAGAAGGAGATGACAAGCTCGGAAACCGGCCGCTCACCCCGCCGGCTTCCCGATCCTAGAGCGCCTTCGCATCTGGCATCGCTCCCTCAAAAGATCGAGCTCGGCGCTCTTGCGCTGACCTCTCGAGCTCCTTGTCTTCTAGGGCCCGGCGTGAACCCGTCGAGCTCCCCGCATAAGCTCACGCTGCCGGCGGTTCCGAGCCACGAGCTCTTCTACCCGCTTTACATTGCCGCCTCCACCGGGGCGGACCTCGTCGAAGACTTCCTCCGGGCCTCGGCTGCGGCGTGCTCCCGGACCTCACGGATATGCTCCGCGATGTCATCGACCCCGCCCAGAGCGCGGTGCGGCCAACTGTCCGAGTCCCGCGCTCGCAAGGACCAGGCAGCGCCCAACCTCCACAGGAGGCTCTCGATCTCGGCCCCAGCCTCCACCACGCGGTTATATCCGGTCGCGGCGTCCCTCAGATCCTGCAAAGAAAGTGTTAGCTACACGAGCTCGGGCTCTAATGAAAAACGAGCAAGAAAGGGACACTTACCCCCGACGAGATGATGAAGGCACGCCGGCCCCCTCTCCGAAGGAAGCGGAGGCACCTCGCCGGAGTCGGCCGCAGGTGGCGCCGCCCCGCCGACCAAAAGAGAACGACGCCCGACCAGCCCTCGGGCGGCCTCCAGCCCGAAGCTCTCGGGGCATCCCCGGCCGACAACGCCCGGTGGGGATCCGAGCTGGCGCGCCCGAAGCGTCACCCATGCCCCGAGAGGACCGGACCGGGACCACGGGGCTTCGGCGACGAGCTCACCGCGGCAGCGGCACGCGCGCCCAAGTCTTCGGGCTCCTCCTCGACGAAGCTCGCGCGCGACCGTCGCGCCCGCCTCGCGCCCTCGAACGTCTTTTTCATTCTTGAGACCTCGCATCGAGCTCGGTGACGACCACGCGGGGCGCCGTCACCGTGCGGCGCCTCGCGTTCCTCGTCGCCGGCCGACACCGTGGTCGCCTCCCTCCTGGCGAAGTGACGGACGCCGGGCTCGGCGCATCCTCGTGGCCCGCCGACTTCTCCGGCGAACCGAGAACGATGACCTCCGCGTCCGGTGCCCCCCGGGGGACGTGGTAGGGGTACCAAGTCTTCCGGCCTTGGCAGCGAGCGCACCGGTGTGGCCATCGCCGGTCACGGGTACGCAGGTCGAGGATGATGCCGCCACGCTCCCCGCCGACTCGGATCCGGCCCCGCCTCCTCCTCCGGGAACTTGAGGAGGGAGCGACCGAAGGGCCTGCACGACGGGGGGAGGCTGCGGCGCCAAACTCGACGAGGTCTCCGTCCCGAGCCGCTTAAAGGGGTTCGGAGGCCCCAGAGGCTTAACTTTCGCCCTGCGTTCAAACAAGACAAACTGTTAAGGGTGAACTCGGCAAGAAAGAGAGCTCGACAGCGACGAGCTCAATGTACTTACCCCACAGCCACACGCCTTTGCTTGGCGACCTTCGGCGGCAAACTGTGCTCGGAGGTGGCCTCTTCCTGTGGCTCCGGCCCTGATGGAGAGCTAGCTGGGCCCGGGTGCGGACCAACGAGGTCGCGAGCGCCGCCCAGGACGACGACGTTCCTTGCTCCCCTCCAACGTCCGGATCTGTACGCCCCTGTGTCTCCGCCGGAGTCTCATCGGTGTGCGCCGCGCTCTCGCCCGAAGATTCCTCGGCGGCGGCGCGGTCGATGTCCCGAGCAGCCGCGGCGGCGAATCGAGCTGTCCCCGGCGGAACACACAAAGAGGGGATCGGCCTCGCCCGGGGAGGTGTGGCTCGAGGTAGATCCGGCCGACCTGTGAGGACAACCGGATCATCTCCCATGAGGACCACGATCAACTCGAACAAGGAACTATAAGGAAAAAACTTACCAACACGCGTGTCGTCGGGTCGGCGGGGGCCCGGCACCTCGTTGGGCTCCGCCGGATCTTGAAAGCCTTCCCGGTCCGCCGAGTCACCCGGCCACTCCACCTCATCGCCAGGAAATGGCGTCCCCGGTCGCCGTGCCCTCCCGGGGCCTCTTCTCCTCGACCATCTCCGCAGGCGAAGAGCTCGCCGCCTCAAGGGGCGACCCCGTGTCCCGGGGCCCAAGCGTAGAGGAGGGACTCCGTCAACCCCGCCGCTTGAGGAGTTCCACCTTCTGGGCGACCGCCTTGACCTCGCGGAGCAGGTGGTTGTGCGGGGTCTCCCTCCACAAATCGTCGGAGTCGTGGAAAACCCCGCCGGTGAAGCGCGGAAGAGGGAGCTCCTCGTCGTTCTTCAAGTAGAACCATTCGTCCCTCCACCCGGCATTGGATGAGCGGGAGACGATGGTAGGGTACTTCCCCTTCACGCCCGGGCGAGGCCGCAAAGACGATGCGACCCGATCGGCACGGCTCCCTTCTGCCGTCTGAGCGTAAGGTCACCTTGGCGTGAAGTAATGCTTGAACAACTCCCGGCCCGGCTCATCCCCAACCACCCTCGCAAAGGGTGGTGAAGGTCGAGAGGTGAAGCAGATCCGTTGGGGTTGAGATGTTGGAGCTCGGCGCCCAAGACGAGAGCAGCCCGAAAGAAGTCGGAGGCGGGGACGCCGAGCCCCCTGTCGTGGAAGGCGGCGAATGAGACTACGTGAGCCCGTCGGAGGATCGGGGACGGCGTGCGTCGGAGACGGCAGGATCCACTCCGCCGCCTCGGTCAGCTTCGGGAGGCCGCCCACCGTCACGCACTCCAACAGCGTGTCTTCGGTGACCTTCGACGGCGACCACGAGCCCATGTTTTCTTCTCCCGACGCGGCGACGGAGGGTTACGGGAGAGGGAGGCCGCGGCAGCTCCAATGGCGGAATACGGCCGTGGAAGCAAGCGGATCTAGAGCTCGGGCGGCAGGGAAGGAAGTGAAGGAGAAACCCGACCTCCTCGCCCACTATTTATAGGAGAGCTCGGGCGGATCCGTCAAAATTTCCGGGCCGGGATGGCCCACCACTTCCACCTGAAGCTCTCCGTAGTCGCCGCAGACGCGCCACGTGGCGCAACGGCAGATGAAACACCGCACCGAAAAGTAACGGCCCTCCAACGGTAACTCTCTAACGGTAACTTTTCCAATGGCTCTTTTTCACCGAGGTGGCACCTCACGAGCTCGCCGCCAACGGCCATATCCGCGGTGACCTCGCCGCTACGCCGAGCTCACACGACGCGATCGAACTCCCGGTTCAAGGCCGGCTCTCGCGAGCTCGAAGGCCCGCCGGGAGACACCTCGAGCAAGGAGCACAGCGATGGAGAGGCACCGACGGCGACCCCCGCCCCAAACGTCCGTGGGACTCGGGGGGCTCCATCCAAGCCGCGTTTGAGTAGCCAAGAGACTACGTCCGGTCCCTCTGGTCATCCTCCACGGCAGAGGAGGAGCACGAGCCGCCGAAGGACCCTCGGGACCTCGGTGATTATAGAGGACGGTCTCCGGAATACGAGGTTGGCCCACCGGTGGTCGGTCGTACGAGCTCGCCCTCAAGACGCGAGCTCGGACCTCGCTCAAACAATCCGTTCTAAAGCTCACAAGGGCGCCCGACTTCGCCATCGCGGTAAAGTGGGGTACGATGCTCATAACCCCATGCGGGAATTTGCGGGCGTAGATGATAAGGAAAAGGCTAGTCGTACAAAACAAGCCTCCGCGAGGACTCCGCGTCCCCCAGCAGCCTCGGGGGCTACACCGCGGAAAGCGCTTTTGCGCGCTACCCGATGGGATCCCGAGCTTTTAAATCCACAATCAAAACGCTAAACGCGCGCAGAAGAGTAAGTCTTCTCCACGCGCTCGGGGGCTACTGTGGGATATCAATATCCCGGACGAGATCAGCCCTTCGAAGACAGCGATTAGGGCCGGGATAAGTAAGCAGGATAACTTGATGGCGGCATCCCACCGTAAACGAGCTCGGGACGGGGAGAGACTCGCATCAAACCGAGGTCGACTTCGAGGAGAAAACTCCGCCTCGAACGAACTCCCGGTAGAGTCCGACGGCACGATGAGCTCGACCTCGTCGATGAGCTCTTCTCCGTCTCGAACGAGCTCCCCGGCGCTAAACTCAAAGAAGATCGGGTGGATCCACAGTCAGGCAGCTATGACGCAGGGTATCGTACGCGTAGCCGGCGCCGCAGCCTACCAGCTGATCCCCCTGCGCTAGAAGCAGTCGCCGACGGCACGCGCGGGGAGAAAATATCCGGGCACGCCAAGTAAAACCAAGCACAAAAGACAGACACTACCAGACAAAAATGACCTCGTCGACTGAGGCCGAGCTCTACGTCGAGCTCTCTCAGCCACACATTCCACTACGACGTCCAGTGTGAGCATTTAATGCCGGGCGGCGCTCCTAAAGACCTGACCGCGGGCAGCGGCGCGTGCCTGACGGACGGCGGAGCACAGGGAGCTCGATGGCGGCGCGACGAGCTCAATGTTCCCCCGAATGCCGACCTGGGAATGGTGAGCTCGTCGACCGTACGTACGTCGTCTTGGAAAACGGAGCCGCCCCTATCAGATCCTACGGCGACCGGCGAGCAGGCTAGAGAGGAGGCGGCGGCCGCGCGGCGAAGACCAGGACCACCGGCGTGCCCAACATCATCAAGAATATTTTCCTCTGTACCCCTCGGATTTGCGTTTCTTCTATCTTATGGTCCTCGGCCGGATGCCGCGTCGTGAGCTCCCCTTGCGACTATAAAAGGGAGGGCTTGGGCATCGGTTGAGGCAAGAGGCTCTCTTGCACCACGTAAAAAAATACACACACACCGAGCACTCGATTCCACACGATCACGAGACTTAGGAGCTCATCTCCTTCTCTCATCAGCTTGTACTCACCCCATACGAGCGGTTTGAGCTCGGATAGTGCCACACACTTGGACCGGGGTGCCCGATTGCCCGAACCGTATATAAACCTTTGTGTCATTGTCCTCGAGCTAGGCCATCGTTGCACACATTAGCCGGTCGACATCGTGGACCGTGGTATACGACCACGACAAGGTGGGTCTCGTCTTTTCTTTTTTTACTTTGAATAATATTCCTACCTAATATCATGTCGCTACGTGAATGTCTTGATTCAATAGCTTAGGTACTACTCCTCTGTTCCTAAATATTTGTCTTTAGAAAACCGTGTTTCCCCCTCACAGGTACGCTTTCCGGGCGACATACAAAAGGGGACGGAGGGAGTAACTGTTTAATAATCATTTGTGAACGCAGGTGCTGACTGTTTAATAATCATGTTTGTCCCAGATATTGATTGATTAGTTCGACAATGCATACCGTCTGTTATTTCTATGCTCAAAGCTGAAGCTACTGTCGGCTGAAACTTTGGATGAATTCGGTAGAGCTCCTAGAGCTGATTCAATCAGAAGCTCTGGTAAATAATTTTTCAGATATTGGTGATTTTTGCTAATTCTATGAAGTGATTCTTTGAAACGAATTAAGAGACTGAGAACTGAAAAAGTAGCTCATCCTGAGTGATTCTCCATTCTAATTTTAAAAGTTTATGCTAGATGATTATAGAGAACCACTTTCAGCCACAGCTAGCAGAGAATCAGCTCCCATAGAAAGCATCACAAATCACAATCAGAAGTAGCTCTCCCTTTCTTCTCCATGTGGTGGGGCCGCCTTCAATAAAATCATCATCATCCCTTCAACTCAGGAATCTTTTTGCTATTTTAACAGTTTTTTTAAACTAATTACAGGATTAACACGGGTTGTTTTTATTTTTCAAGAATAGCACATTTGGTGGCGCCTTTGGCAAAGGCGCCACAAATGCATTGTGAGGCGCCATGCATGGCGGCGCCTCAAGGCGCGCACGCCGGGCACCCGCCGCCCGGCCTGGGAGCCGGCGATGGCGGAGCCTTGTGGCGCCGTTGGCAAAGGCGCCACAAGGCTGCATAGAGCCTGATGTTAATCGGTGAATTCACACTTGCATGCCAATATGTAGTGAAGGTTGGGGAAGGACCGGTTGCGCGCTAGGCTCTATGCAGCCTTGTGGCGCTTTTGCCAACGGCGCCACAAGGCCCGCCACGCCGCCTCCTAGGCCGGGCGGCGGGTGCCAGCATGGGGTTTTGAGGCGCCGCCATGCATGGCGCCCACATGCATTTGTGGCGCCTTTGGCAAAGGCGCCACCAAATGTGCTATTCTTGAAAAATAAAAACAACTCGTGTTAATCCTGTAATTAGTTTTAAAAACTGTTAAATTAGCAAAAAAGATTCTCAACTCAGTTAGTTGCATCTTCCCCTCTCTCTCTCTCCCTGTCTCTCTCTTCCTCTCTTCGCTCCAGATCCAGAACACCTCCCCACGCATAGGAAGGTGCAAGGAACCTAGTAACATGCACTTCAGTTGTAGTCAAGTCAACGTATTGTAGTTTACCCTATCGAGATCTCGTCGGTTTGCTTTATATGTGTGCACTAGCACCTCCATAGCCAGTCTTCATCACACAACCTCTGGCCACTTTTGCTCTGTTCCGCGCTTAACTCCGGATCAATTCCGTCCCAGGTGGCCTGCAGGTTAGTACTTTTAAGCGTCTATTGTGCTATCCACGGATTTTTAGAGCAAATACTCATTTTTAGATAAATCTTACATTTTTTGTTAAACGACGCGGTGTTTCCTCTAAAGTAAGCTTCTAACACAAGTTTTTTGTAGTTGACAACCATATCTATCAACAATGGTTGCTGAAGCTGTGGAGACAAGCTCAGGAAGTGAGCCAAGCCTTCTAAGCACGTTACCCACGGAAGTACCATTAGACTTTTTGAAAGAAATTACATCAGACTTCTCTGAAGAGCGAAAACTAAGTGAAGATGCATTTGGAGCAGTTTATAAGGTAACGACATGACTTAACATTTTTTTCTGCCAAAGAAAAGGATTTTACGGAAGCATGCCAATATGCTGCATCTTATATGTGATGACTTAACAGGGAGTTCTAGTAAATGGGCAACTGGTTACTGTGAAGAAGCTAGCGGCACATTTGCAAGTGCCTGCTGGGAAAAAATTTCTGAACGCTGCAACAAATCTTATGGCAGTTCAGCATGACAATATAGTAAAGTTGCTTAGCTGCTGCAGCGAATCAAAAAGAAAGTGGTGGAGCACAAAGGAAAATTTATTCTTGTTGACGTGGATGAATGTGTACTATGCTATGAATTTTTACCTCAGGGGAACCTTCATGACTATCTGTCAGGTACGAAAATGCAGTACACAATAAGATCCCAAAAATTTCCACAATAGTTCTTTACAAATGGCTTCGGTTATCGTTGTTGATGTATTTTTTCAAATCAACAAAGGGTTTTCTAGTCTTTTGGGGGATTTATTGGGTGATATTTACTAAGGGGTCAACTGTATCGTTTGTGGGGTATTTGTGGTTCAAGAACTAGGGGAATCTCCCCGCACGTTCTTTGCGGGAATTAAAAAAAATGCATCATATCATAAGAGAAGAGTTCATGATATCATCTCGCACGATAAGTGGATCTTATTATAAATTCCTAGAATTCCCTGCGGGTTAAAGGATTCATTTGTAATCACTAAGATACTAAGAATTCTAATCACAATTGCTCGAGGAGAAACCACACTAAAACCCGTGTATTGCCACGGGTGCAATGAAGTAAGACTGATAGAAGCAAGCAGTGTATGCATACAACAACATTATTCCAAAAAAAAAATGGCATCGTAAAGGCCAAAGATGGAGTATTAATCCATGCATACATACATATACTATGTCATGTAAACTGCAACTGTAGGCAGCATGTTCAATTTTCCTAGGTACTACTGTAGCACATAGCACAGAGCTGGCTGCTTTGTTGAACGTCGTCCCTTGACTCTTGACGATCCTTGACTCTTGAGGGAGGCTTCAGTTCAGATCCTCACGGCCGCACCGCCAAGAAGGAGGTGGTGGTCCGACTCCGGCCCGGCCCGGCCCAAGCTGGGGACGTCGAAAGAGGCAGGGTGGACACAGTCGTCAGTCTCCTCGGCGATGGGTCGAGGCAGAGCGGCCGCGCGGTGTAGAATCTCGCACTGATGGCCAACATCTCTGGTGGTGCGTGGCCGTCCTGATTTCCTCTTTGCTTTAGTCTTGAAAGAAACTGCACAACATAAATAAAGAATCACTAACCTGAGAAGAAATGTGGTACTGAAACGGTAAGGATCCTAAAATACATAGGAATAATACACTTTGAACAACATATAATTTACTAATGGGGCCACTAAAAAAAAACTGTGCCATAGTATAATTTTGTAGTAAAATTAGAGGTAATAATCTGATCAGCTCCTTAAAATAATGTAGTTGTACAATATGAATAATGGCCCAACATGAAACTATTTATCTTCCAAATTACCACAACATTGATAAGGTCTAGATTGGTGCTGAAAGGGCTGATCTCATCATTTGAGAGGCATGCAACTATTTCTGTAGTCACTGAGTTTGATTTGAATAGTTTAAATGTTGTACATGCCCCTATATATTAAATGGAAACAATTACAATATACTGTAAATATTTCTATTAAATGGAAACCATTACAATATACTGTAAATATTTCTATTTTTGTGATTCTAAGAAGCAGGGGAAAATAATGGTATGTAAATATCAGTGGAAACATGAAACTATGGCTGGTGACAAAAGCATTACTATTACTGAATCCCAGGCAGATGACAATCTCTTCCAGCACTAATGGCCTAAGAAAAAAAGTTCTTCGGTGCACCTACTAAATCATATAAACTAACTGTCAATATAGTTGTTGCCTTGTTGACCTCTTGCCCACATAGACCGTGAAATTTGAACATTGAAGCCAACCAATTGAGGTGCACCATTCCTGATGATCTGTCAGTCAATAAGGACAGAGAATGAGGCCATGGAGGTGGTACAGTAATAGCAATACAAATGAAGTAGTTAGTAGTAGAGGAAGCCCAAGTCCTTTTTGAGAATAGTAATCGATACCCTTAGTTTATCACTGAGAACTGAGAAGAAAAAATGGAAAGGAATTGATTCGGTGAATAAATCCTGACCTCTGAGCATGACCGAACTGACTAAGAATGACTAATATAAGTAACTATTGTACTCAAAGGTACCACATGTCTGGATGATGACAGTTTGCCATAAATGCAGATCGGACTTTGAATATTTGAATAAGTATAACTCTGAAAGTAGAGCAAAACCGTAAAGAGTAGTATAAATTCACTTTCCCTAGGAATCGTTAAGACCGAACCCTTTCCGATAATAACAAATCAAGATAACAAATTTGACTGATACATGCTAATCACGTTCTTCAATAATCTGAAAACCATATATCCTCTATCATCACAACAACGGCTCGCAGCCTAGTGAACCTAGACAGAAAAAGAAATGCATTTTGAAATTGAATTTGTCAGCACATATGAACGTACATGAGTGGATTGCTAGTGACCCGCACAAGGACATAAAAAAAATGAAGATGCAAGTACCAGGAGAGTGGAAACAGAGGCAATGTGTGAGAACCGCTGCTTTTCTTTCCCCGTCTGTCCATGTGTGCAGACCTGCAGGCAAGAAAGGAGGAGGTCATGGGAGGCAAGAGACAGTATGGCAAGAGACTCTAGAATGGGCAACAGGAGGAATTAATAGAACAGGCTGATTATCATTGTTCATGCCTTGAAATGTCATAAATTTTCAACTTCACAGCTGTAGTATGGCATGAGAAACTCCTCTACTAATAACAGGGCTGATGAATATTTGTATGATATTAGTTGCTGAAAGAAATAAACTATGAATAATCAAATATCGTCTACTCATTGATTAACTGGTGATATCAGACGGAGACATTGTTATATACATATAGAGAGAGAGTACACGATATCAGACGGAGATGGTGTTGTATATAGACAAAGATCCACACATTGTTGTTTCCCCATCAATTTGTTCTTGCACTACAATGAAATCTAGCATTTCATCCCCATGACCACGAACTTCCTCGTCAGCCTGATGAGTTTCAAAAGAAAGGAGAGACAATACTCCCTTCACCCCTTCGTCAGGCATCTATATTTCAGAATAATCCGAACAATCTGGCCTCCCACATCACTGATGAATTAAACAGAGGCAAGAATCAGTGATTGAAGCTGATAGCTGCAACCGTAGACGGAGAACCAAATGGATCTGGAACCATGAAAAACAAACCGATGCAGGGACATAAGAACTGAAATGATCTAAGGAAGCGAGAGATGATGTAGCCCGATGAAGGAGATGAGGAGGACCAAACTATCTCACCTCAGCTGCTGTAGCCTGTGGGGCAGGTCCGGCCGCCGCATCTGAGGAAGGGGAAGAGAGGGCGAGGAGCGTCCCACGCCTGGTGGCGTTCCCGTACTACGCGCTGGTGGCGTTTGAGACTGGCGGCGTCCCATGCCTGCTCCTGAACCCGCTCGCCGCGCGGGTAGGTATTCGGGGCTGGTGTCGAAGACGGCGCGCGGCGCAACATGCTCGGTGGTGCGCGGATCTCGGCCGGCGGGGGCGGATACGGGCGAGCGTCGGCAAGTTGGCAGAGCACCACTCTCCACCGCGAGGGCCAAGGCAGAGAACCCCAGGGCGCCGGGTGTGCGAGCATTCGTTCTTCCCCGACGAATTTGTCGCGCGGTGCAGCTCACCTGCGGCGGATTTAGCGCGTGGCGGAGCTCGCCCGTGGTGGATTTCACACGCGCCGTGGCTCCCGACAACCCCTCATCATCGCCACCACCCACCTCCGCTCAAGCCCGCAGGAGCCGACGATTCGTCAACCACACCTACGCACGCTGTGATAGCTGCGATTTATAGGCATGTGTTCAGGGGAGGTAGGACAGGCGTGGGAGGCAGGAGGCCAGGAACCCAGCAGACGGCGGCGGCGATTCAATTCGTGGTGGTGGGATTTTTGGGGTGTGTTTGGGCCTTGTTTAGATGGCAAATTTTTAAAGACCGAATGTCACATCGTATTAATCAGAAGACGTTTCGTTTGTTAGTGGTAAATATCATCCTACCATGGAGAGTAACTAGACTCAAAAGAATCGCCTCAGAATGTACATCTAAACCGTGTAATTAGTTATTTTTTTATCTACATTTAATACTCTAAACATATGTCTTTTGGTGTATTTAATGTGATGTGATGGCAGTAAGTGGGGAAAAAGTTAGAAATTTCGCCAACTAAACATGGCCTTGGTTTCCATCTGCGATTTCGGCCTGCATCTGCATGCACAAAGCTCTGCCTACCCATTTGGGAGCACTTATTGAGGCGCTTGTTTGGTTACCGGGACGTGGAGCGGCCCCGAGAGAGCCGCCTGTTTGGTTCCCCTCGGTTGTACATGGAGATGCAAGTAACACAAAGACAAGTTGGATGTTTGGTTGCCTGAATTGAAATCAGTCCGGCCACCACTTGCATGGAATGGTGAGGTTACCACCTCCCACCACCTTGAGTAAAAATAATATCACAAAACAAGTTCAAATGTTCACATACATATGTCTTAATTAACTAAGTCCTCATACATGTTCTAATCAACACAGTCCACATAGATATGTCCTTACTTAACGCAGTCCAACTAATAATTAATAGTGTGCCATTACAACCCAAGTCCTCATAATTTGCCATAAGTAATCCTAGGCCGTGAACTACGTGATGCCATGATCCTAGACATGAAGTATGCATAAACAACAGACACAAAAGCAGCTGCCTTTATCACAAGCATGCGTCTGTACTCAGAAGGATCCATCTACAACAATTCAATTTGCAAACACAGGACTCAGTAAGCTTGCAACCAACAAAAGGTGGTAACAAAGTTAACTGCACATCATTGGCTAAGAACATGTGCTCAGAATCAAAGCACTACATATTAACAGCAGGTAAGCAAACATCATTGCCTATGAACATGTGCTCAGATTAATTGTACTGCATATTAAGTGCAACTAAGCAAGAATCATTGGCTGAGAACATGTGCTCAGATTAAATGTATTGCATATTAAGTGCAACTAAGCAAGAATCATTGGCTCACAACATGTGCTCAGATTAAATGTATTGCATATTAAGTGCAAGTCGACCCAAGAATCATTGGCTCACAACATGTGCTCAGATTAAATGTCTTGCATAACAAGAATAGTAGCATATAACCAAGGATCATTGGCTAAGAACATGAGCTCGGATTCACACAAACATTGACATCATCGGCCACAAAGGAAGGGGTGGTTTAGACAAATATTACCACGTGATCCGAAAGCAAACAACCGGCCACAAAATTTGGTTCCTCGAGGTGCAACCAAAAGCCGAGGCGAGCCTACACAAATAGATAACGATTAGTACAAACCCTAGCGAAAAATCAAAGAAAATACCCTATCTATTGATCGCATGACGGATCTAGGATGAAGGGACTTGCCTTTTCAACACCAACAAGGTCAACCAAAGACGGATCCCGGACTCGGGAGAGGAGGGGAAAAATTAGGAAAACACCAAAATCGCTAGAGGAAGAGGGAGGTAAAACCAGATCCGGAAGCAGAAATCCTGCTCACCGATGGAGAAGAGAGGAAGAAACCAGATCCGAGCCGGATCCGAGGTGGATGTGGTGCTCACCCTAGAGAGGATGAACCCTAAAGTCAAGAACCAAATCACGCCACAACCAAATCGAATAGAAGAAGTGGTGCTCACCAATGACCTCGAGGTGGATCTCGACCACCGGGCTCCAAGAGCGTAAGAGGGAGTGGAGAAGAAGAGCACGAGCGCGAGGTGGAAGGAGGAGAAGACCGGGGCGGAGGTGGGCTTATAACGAGGAGGAATGGCGCGAAAGGGAGGGCGGTAACCCTAGCTTTCCCGCGCACCTCCACATCTCCCGCCCGCACGCGCTGAGTTTAAAGAATCTTGCCGCCATCGCCCGCGCAGCAGCATCGCCAGCTCGCACGCCGGAGGAACGGGAGGATTTCGCCGTTTCGGGATGCAGCGAGCGGGGGTGGGAAAGCATGTGGGGGAGCCCGGCTACGGGGCGGTGCGAGCAACCAAACCGCCCTCACCGGGCACCTCGTGGGCCCTGGTTGGGCCAAATACACCCAACCAAACAGACCCTTGGTGGAGGAGGGAGGATTGGAGGAAGACATCGGCGACGGACAGCCGTGGACGATCGACGCGAAGAGGCCGCCGAAACATCGAGCATGAACGGAACGGAAACGGAAAGAAACCGAAGGAACGCCGATGTGTGCTCAAGCCCACGGCGCGCTGCAATTTACCTTCAGTACCTTTCAGTTACAACTGGGCTTGGACCAATCAAGTGCCAGAGAACTCCCTATATAGGAGTTATAGATTATAGATGTTTGTTGAAACTTTGTTTTCTCCTCAGAAATGTTCACATTGGATTAAAAACTGAAAAAACAAATCTAAAATATAAAAATGTCTCAGATCTCATTTAGCTTACATCAATAACGGTGCTTTCACACTTCAATAAAGAGTCGTAATACTCACCTTGCTCGTGATGTTCTCCTTCAGATAGTACAAAGAGGACTGACTGGGATACAAACTTCAAAATAATTAAGGGCATTTGCCAGGGTCTAAGTTTCTTACATGAGGGGATGATGCTTGGTCGTATTGTTCATTTGGATCTTCACCCTGCCAATATACTGTTGGATAACAATATGGTGCCAAAGATTGCAAACTTTGGTCTCTCGCAACTCTTTGATACAGACAAATCCCGAACATACACATTGAATGTTGTGGGGCTAAAGTAAGTATGTTTGTCATTATTTTTGCATTTCAATCACTAAGACATAGACACTAATGCTTATGACCCTATAAATATCAATATCTTACAGAGGGTACATGGCACCTGAGTATTTGTACCGTGGTGAAATCTCGCCCCAGTGTGACATATATAGCTTAGGTGTACTAATCATTGAGATTGCCACCGGAGAGAAGAATTTTTCCAATAATGACAAAGACATGGCTGGAAGGGATTTTATTGGTAGGGTAAGAGCATCTCCAACAATTTTGCAAACAGGTTTTGCATTCTTGAAATTTGCCAAATACATGAAAAAGTGGCCTCCAACAGTTTTGCATTTTGGATTGGCATTTTTAGGCAAATGGCATTTGGGAGGTGAAATTTTGCATATATGCGAGTCCGCGTGCGACTTGGCAAACGCGGTCCGTGGGCCTCTCGCACTAGCTTGGGTTGCCCTGGGCGCTGCCGTGGCCATGCCGACGTTCGACACCGCCTCGGCCATCGTGAGCGCCAAGTCGTCCACCGGGCGCCACCTGCTGCACATCGAGGCCTAGTCAGCCGCGGAGGCTTACCGAGGACAGCCAACGTACATGTCTGCACCTTTCAGTATCGGGGGTCGTGACCAGTGCATCAGCTACTTGCCTTATGGCGTACCCGATGAACAAGGAGATCATGTGAATAGCATCATCAAGTTCCATGCTTTTGGGTCTTTATTGGTTTCAGTTTGTGAATAGCATCATCAAGTCAAGCGCACGAAGAAAAGAGACTGGCGGCGCGCTGGAGTCAAGCGCGCGAAGAAAGACGCGAGTGCCGCGCGGAGAAAAAAAATTTCGCGGCAATTTGAGTTAAGGTGGGTCCACAATTTGGTAAATGGCAAGTCGATTTTGCATAACTGTTGGAGATGACTATTTTTTTTCTACTTTGCATTTCGTTTTGGTAGTTGGCAAACTACAACAAATGGCAAAAAAAAAAACGCCAAACTGTTGGAGATGCTCTAAGTAAGCATTAAAAGCCGGGTTTAATAATCGATGAAGAATTCTTTTACGTATGCTTGTTATCACCTGCCATGCGCATGGTTTTAATTTTGCAGATACGTAAAACGTGGACAAATAACCATATAGCATCCATGTACTCATCATTGAAGGGAGATCGCCTTTGGGAGGTGGAAGCATGCATTCATATTGGTCTTGAATGTGTTCATCTCTCTCAGGCGGAGAGGCCTTCTATTGCAGAAATTGTTGACAAGCTCATCAATGGAAAATATGCAGTGCAGGCTTGATTGTAGCAGAGGTATGTTATGAAAATTGAACTGCACAGATTCCATCTTTTTAGATGCTTTGCTCTTGCCACAACTACTAGTTTTCTGGCAGTTTTGTTTACAATGGTTCACCCAGGGTTTAATGGTTCAATTCCACCTACTTACATTCAGTTGTGTATTTTTTATAGTTAAAAGTATTATTTTATTTTTCAATAATGAACACCCTCTTAAATATTTCATTATCTAAAAATTGTATTGTCTCAAATTAGTTTGGGAAGATGATTGTGGTACTGGTAATACTATTCAGCAGCATAGTAAGAATTTATAGTGGCAGTTCGTAATTACCATCGGTTTTCGTTTCTGTTGCAAGAAATAATTTCTACCGTTGGTTAATGACCACAAATTAGGATGCAAAGAACCGATGGTATATGTTTCTTTGCAATGCCTGTCCATCCCACCATGGTATTAACTGGGCAGGTTTTTTCCTATCATGAATGATTGTACAAATAGAAGTATTACCCGTTCATGGCTAGAACTTATGATACAAATAGAAAATTTATAATGTGGTTCTAGCCATTAATCAACAGCGATAATTGGATGTTAATCCTTTGTACATCAGAAGCACATATTTTCCAATATAATATTTTTGTACCTGTTCATATCGTGATATATGTTATATGAAATTTGGATGACGATGTCTGAAATATTGTTCATTCGTCAAGAAGATACCACATATCTCTTTTGTATGGATATTATAACATGCTTTATGGAATTGCAGGGTCTCCCATTTCCGGCGTGGATAACCCTAGGTCTGGCGATGAATCAATACGACTTTCAGATGAAGATGAAATAGAACTTGCTGTGTTATGGACAAAATATCTGTAGTTTTTCATGAATAAGATCATCAAAGAAAGTATTGGATTTTATTTCTTTCTATTGAGAACTGAATGCCTGCTCCAGTTATTCTGTTGATTTGTAATCCAAAAACAATATTTGCATTCATAAGCTGTTTGTCGGGAAGTATTAGTTGATAAATTTCAAAACTACAGCTTCCATTAGAGAATAAAAGTTAAGAAAAAGAGGGTTGCTCTCTGCTTCTAAGTGTGAACTCTCCAAATGCTGCCAAAACAAATTGGGTCGAACTTGGTAAGAATTTTATGGTGGGACCTATCCATCGGGGTTAGAGTCCTTGACTCACCATTGATGCTCGCATTTTTTTTGGATTTATTCCATGATTTAATTGGCACTATTATTTTCAGTGTTAGGCGACGGATCCGTCGACAAATAAGTGCTAAGTGGTGACTTTGTCAATATCGAGATTTGTCGGATCAGCCTTTTCATAAGTGCTCATAAGGGTGGGTTTTGCGTGCATGCCTTTTCATAAGTGCTTCATAAGGGTGGGTTTGCGTGCATGTATGCATACGGGAAGTATGCGTGCGTGTGTGAGCATATGCGTCTGTGTTGTGTGATTCAAAAAAATTGGGCCGAACGTGGTGGCTTGTGGGCTGCAGCAACCTCATCATTGAAATTCTCATAGGTGCTGCGCTGATCAACCTTAGCTACTATTTCAAGTTTTCAACATAAGGGTTGTTATTTATTTTTTTTCAGAAATTTGACTTGGTCATCATACATATTTGTTCATGGTAACTAATTAAGTAATTATTATTGAGGCCACACCGATGTCCCAAAAATTCAGGAATTGATGCATACTATGATTTTAGTTAAACATAATGTATAGCTTGATTAGCTAGCTTTAAGGTTTTTAGGGGTTCGACGTGATCACGTGAGTGGCATTTTAGAGATTTCACTCAAGTTAAGAGTGAAGTATCTCGAGCTTAGTTGCTGCAAAGCCTACAATCTTAGTTGCTCGACCCACAAAGCCAATGGTACTCAGCATGCTCAAATCCCTCCTCCCTTGTTTGTTTTTTTTTTAAATTACACAGTACAAACAATACAGGCGCTCATAACACGCACATACACTCACCCCTATGAACAGACGTACGTAAACCCTACCCCTATAACTACTTCTGAAAAACTGAACACCCGACAGATCTAGAGATTCCCGAAGTCACCATTAGACTGATGGGCTCTTGCCACCGACTGCCATCTCTGCTCGCTCCACACCGCGTGAGGGATTTGTCCGGTCACTTAACATTCAGCGCGCAACGCCCTATCATATTGAAAACTATGAGCAGCAAAGACATGGGAAAATATTGATATACAAAGCATATGAAAGGAATAAACAAAGCATATCTTTTAACAATCTCGATTCATAGAACAGATGAGTTTAGACAGTTTAAGCATCTACATTAATATTGTTGACCTACGATGCGCGGATACTTCAGGGGGGTGCGTATCGCGTATCCGATACTCGCGGATACCGATACTCCATGGATACGCCATGGATACGTATCCAGGCCGTACTAAGAAGATTGGATACGTCTTTGCGCTGGATACTGTATCCGATACGGCGTGGGCCGATTTGGATACGCCCATGAAGCTAAATGGCCCAAATTTCACTCTTCCACACGACGCATTGTCTTCCCTAAGCCGATGCGGTGGCCGCACGCCGATTATATGTGCGTCGCCTTGTATTATGTCGTTCGCCTCTCGCACTTCCTTCCATTAGACTTGTGATCGGGCGATGACGGCGGGCGGCGGCGATCGACCCAACGGGCGGCGAAGCCGGGCAATCGGCGGACGGCGGCCAGGTACCGTGAAAGGCTGGCATCGCGACCCCCTCTCCCGCCCTCGTGATCTCTCCTAGCCCCTAGGTTTAGTCCCAAAGAATCGATCCTTGTAGTTATAGTTATGTACTTGCTCACCATGTAGATGGCGCCGCGGTGATAATCGTGCTCCAATTGAAGTTGATGGCCAAGAAAAGAAGAAGAATAGTGTCCTATGAACTTGTGTCCCGCGATCTATGGATGACTTTAAGCGATATTTTAATTTGTGAACTATGTTTTATATTGAATCATGCTATTATTAATATTATTTAAAAAAATCTTAGACGTATCCCCGTGTCACTGTTTTTGGAGAATAGTGTATCCGCGTATCGGATCGTATTGTATCCGATACACGTATCCGTATCCGTAACGTAGTTGTTGACTACATGACCTCAAGGTTTTATTGATACACAGTTTGCAATAATCTATTCGTTTGACAGGACGGGCCAAGTAGCCAGCAATCATATCCGCTTCTTGGGCGAACTATCCATGGGACAAAACCAACTCACAATCATCTCTCTCTTCGAAAACTGAACCGGAAAATGCATAAGAAAGGCCACAACAATTCCACCATGTTGATACTTTTCCTTAAGCAATCACCACCACCATCCTTGTATCTCCTATTTTCTATGTAGCTGAAAGACCCAAAAAACCCTAGATTAGAAACCTACAATCCTTCCTCAACAACAAGCTGTTTCCTAACCGCATTCTTTTGAGAATGCGAGAACTGCATTCTTTTATGAAGCCAACCACAATATTTTGTTTTGAAATGGACAGGGGGACACAAAAGAAAAATAATGAAGCTTTTCCTGACTGACTTTCTATGCCTCTGCCGAAAGAAAATTCAGTTTATTACCCTATAAGCAAAATGAAGTCCAGATGCTGGGAGCTGACTATAACAACTACTATCTTGTCCCATTCCAAATTTAGTTGATCTACACCTAGCTTGCACGACACCAAGACATGTGTTTATCACGAGTAAAATGCTGCAGGGAACTACCTGTCCTGATCGGCAGCCTCTGCACCACCATCAATGCTACCATTGTCAATTCCAGGCTCTAATAAGCTATGGACACATGGAAAGCAACAGAGGATTGACCAACTCATCCTGAGATGCTGCTGTACAAGCCCACGAAGTCTGCTGCAGCCATAAGAAAAAAAACACGACATGTAATTATGCCCTTTTACTGATGAAAGGGACGATAGGCAGTGAAAGCAACAGGAGGGACAAGCTCACCCTGAGATGTTGCTGTTCAAGGCCACGAAGCCTGCTGAAATATATACAAAGAGAAACACACATATAACAGTTTGCCACTGTAGGCATATGTAATGAGCTTGCAGAAGACCATAACCAAATGGACAGAGAATGATCACTTTTTCTACTGCATACAAATAAATTGATGAAAGTAAATTTGTCATGAATATAAAGATATACAATATACAATTCTTAAGAACAGAGAATCCTCACAACATATACATGTGGCTTATGTGAGCATTCTTTAATTTAAATGTTCCATTAGGATACGTGCAGCATTCTCAAATTGCTTTCCAATTACAGTGGATCCATTCTTCAATTTACACTAACGGTTGTTACTACAGTTTATTAATCAGAAAAACAACTTTTTAACATCAGTTCTTCCAATTTCAGTAAGAAATTATATATCAGAAAAAAACGTTTAACAATAGTTTTTCCAATTTCAGTAATCAATTTTACACAGATAATGTTCTTCCTAAAAAGATAAGCACATAGATCCTATCTCCACTGAACCATTTTGTTTTGGCCATTGCAAATATAAAATCAGTTGCCATGCATATTTGCTCTCAATTTTGAACAACAATTTCAACAGAGTACAATTAAATTTATTAACAGGATGCATCAGTAGTGTACAAAAGGAAAATATGAAAGATTGATTTCGAAAGTCATTAGCATGGTGCCATGCGTCGGGGAAAAAAAGCTTCAGACACAAAGGCATTTAGTTGAACAGGTTGTATGTGTGCTTGTAATGGAGCTGAGCTTCAGAGGCTACCGCAGCGTGCTCACCTTGATGTCTTTGCAGAACTGCCATGGCAGACCGAGGTGATCTGGTTCCAGCTGTACCCATCATTATTAGCAATAGAAATTTGGGCATTCTAAGATCAGCCGCAAGTCTGCAATATGGTCAGTTGGTCACAATCACAAACTCCACACGCTATCCTCGCAGCAAACTCCAGCATCATGCTCACCCCTTGACATACAGATACCCCCATCACCCAATAGAGGCTGAGGTCTATATGAAGCACCCAGCCTCACAGATCGCCTCAAGCACCTTGGCCATCGACCTTAGGATCAAAATGATTTACAACACGCATGCGCTGCTGCAAGAATCCATAATTCTTGCCTAGCTAACAAGTCTGCCCACAAACGAAGCCCGCACACACAAATGAAAAAATGCAGAGGGGCACCTGAAGCACCTGGTGAGTCGAAGTCCTCCGGCGATTTGGCGCAGCTGCCAGGCACCAGCGCGAATTGAAGCTGGGGCGATTCGACCCGCCGGAGTCGCGGCGCGGTCGCCGTTGGTCCACGCTGTCTCCCGCGCGGGTCCCCGAGGTGCGCGGGGCTGGGAGGCGCGGGCCGCCGGCGTGGATTGGGGCCCGCGCAGCTCGGGCCACCGCCGCTGCTCCACGCCGCCTCCCGTGCTTCGCCTGGCACCGCACTACCGGGCAATGTTGCCCCAGGGGTTGCGCGAGCAGTAGATCAGGCGGGTCGTCGGTGATGGGGAGGTAGACGCGGACAAAGACGCCGTCAAGAAGCGGGCGTGGCCGAAGCACACCGGGAAGAGAATCCAGCGGCGCGGGCGGACGCCCGGATCCAGCACGGCGCAGCGCGGACGACGCGCTCGGATAGGCAACGGCTCGTCGCGGGAGGCCAGATCCGCTTTCGCGTGGCGATGGAGGTGAGCAGGGAGGGTGGCCCGGGCGGCGGCGGCGGCGGCGGCGAGGGGAGGAGACTGCGGTTCGATCCACCTAGGCTTGGCGGTTCACAAAGTTGCTTTGGTTCATTCTCAACATCATATATTTAAATATGGTGGGACCGTGGGAGCATAAAAACTTGTGATCATTTATTTTACTCTACCATACTAAATGATATTTACTATTGGAGTAATTTGTTCACTAAAGTTTCGTCCTGATCACATTAAATACTTCTCTAATTTCAAAACGGGAGGGTGATGGGCTGATTGCACCAAATAATTAAACGCTGTAAATGTGATGAGAGGTTAACCAGACTGTTTGCTTTCCCAAGGAAGTCCGTCTTATTTTAAAGGCAACCAATATTAAGAAAAACAATGTGCATAGGCTGCACGGCTCACGTGGCCGGCACATGTGTCCACAACCTGTGAAGTCTTCCAGATCGAAGTACTAACTACAGTAAGTACTAACTACAGTAGATCCAGTTCCATTCGATGGACCAGCTTATTCGGTTTCTAACAGGTGTGATTACTTGCATGCTGTGATTTCCAGTTTTAGTCATTTTTGCTTTCTTCTCCTACTCTAATCTGATCTATGCTAAACCTGAGCGGGTAATCGCCATCTGGTACTACCCTCTCTCTATACTTTAGCAGATCCAGATCTGCAGTATGTTCGTTTATAGCTTCGCTGCCCCGGCCGATTGTGTAAATGTTCATGAAAGCCTGTTGAGGTTAAATCTGTAGCGTCCTCTTTGAATCTGTCTTGAGTAGCTGCAAGCTAGTTGTTCTGCAACCTGCCGAGCGCAGCAGTTGTCTCTCCGATCTAATCTCATGTCCATGGACGCCGCCTCAATTTGTTTGGATAAGACTGCTTGCTGACTCAGTTACTTTCTTGATCGTCTTCTTTTTTGCTCATCATTTCAGATTGAATATTCTTCACACAGCTGTGTCCTTTCTTCTTCCTGTTACACCGGGGAGTTGACCCTTCTTCGTCTGAAGCTTTTTTGATCGCTTGGCTGCTTGTTGGTGGTAAGTCACTCTTTTGGATCGAAAACAAGATATAGTAGAAGGATAAGCATCAAAGCCATCTGATAACTTAACACTCATCTGCCTAATTTGATTCTGGCTTTTGTTGAAGGGTACTGTCCTATGTAATTACAAATGGATATAGAAGACTTGGAGCGTATTCTAGCTGATGAAAGCGCAGAGGCGACACACCTGCCACTATCACTTCTTCAACGCATCACCCAAAATTTCTCTGATGACAGGAAAATTGGCGAAGGTGGACTTGCTGTGGTGTATAAGGTGTGATGACTAACCCCCAATTGCCCTCTGTTTGGATCACAGCTTATCTAGACACTTGTGTTCATAATAGCAAGCACTAATGTGGTGTGACTACAGGGTGTGCTCCCAAATGGGTGGCTAGTCTGTGTGAAGAATCTGTCCAGATCTGTCGATTTTGAGGATAGGAGATTCGGCGAAGACATTGTTAGACTAAAGAGGGCAAAGCACAAGAATATAGTCCGATTTACGGGATATTGTTATAACACAGAAGGAAAAATTTTGAAGTACGAGGGAAAGGATGTCATGACCCAAGTTATTGGGGCCGGACCGGAATCGAACCGTGAGGGGCGGTTCAATGGTTCAGCTGGTCCAACCGTTAGGGACGGTTGAACCGCCGGTTCGATTGTTTTTTGGACCGGTCGTCGAACCGGCCACAAAAATATTGAACCGGTACATATATATGCTATAATTAATAATTAATAGATGATAAACAACACGGATTTAATAGCACGGCTATAAACGTCATACATATGCAACAAAAAGATAAAGCGACCATATGTACAAATAAGCAGATAAAGAATACAGTTATATAACCTGCTTATAATATACGCATAATAAATATAATATATGGAGGACTTATATAGTGGTGCAAAATGAACTTAATAAAGTAATTCAAATATTCATTGCAACACAATTTCAAATGAAAGAAAATGAACGTGAACAGCTCGTCAAGATAAAGAGATATTATTTGCCTACCTTAGAGCTTGTACGTATGATTTTTAAAATAAAAAAAAAAAAAATCAAGCAGGCACGCACGTCAAACCAAACTTCAAACATCTCCAATGCCTAGCTCCCTCCCATCAGGCAATAGCCCACCACGCACCAGCAACTCGCTGCGTGCAGCAATCAACAAGCCCACCTGCGACCTGCGAGGCTCAGGCCCACGTGTGACCCCTGCGCTAGCACGCATTTACTCACAGCATGCACAGCAGAAACAAAACAGGAGCGGTTCGTAGGAAACCGGCCGGTTCGCGGTTCTATAAAAACCGGCGGTTCAAGCGGTTTTACGGTTCGATTGCATTTCGGTCTTTTAAGGTGAACGGACCGCTAGAGGCTCGTTCGGTCTTTTTACCGGTCCGACCGCCCGGTCCGTCCGGTCCGAATCTTGAGGGTCATGACGGAAGAGCGGCAAAGGTTGCAATGCTTTGAGTACCTACCTAAAGGAAGCCTCGACTATTATATCACTGGTGCGTAGGAAAATCTTGTGACACAAATGGTCCCTTCATTTGTCTTTAATTTTTTTTACGTAGGTTGACAATATCCGATATGGATATATAAAACAACTCATATCGTAGAATTATTACCCCAGATTTTGTTGAACAATTAAAAGCATTTCATATAAGGGGAGGTTTGGTGCACTTTACAAAAGTGGCAAGAAACAAACTAAATGAGTCAATTTTTGTGTGATTTGTAAAATATCTTCGAAGAAGTGTAGTTCTGTGAATTTGGAAAATATAACCATGGTTATCCTATGTTTACTTGAAAGGAACATATGCCAAGTGTTAGGTGTACAGTGGCCAAGTCCATTACTCAGATGGCCCATGTAGTATGACACCCATAAGAGATACAATATCCCTTGAAGACATGTCCCCAAAATACATTATCCTAGGCCCTCGAAGTCTGATCAACTCTTCATTATCTATAGGATCCATCAGATCCTCTAGATACATCCTTGTGCTTTCACATCACCATGTTACTCGAGTTGTTTCGGGTTTATCAACCTTTGGGGTTTGATACCACTTACATTAGATCCTCAAAGGTTTGACCTAGCTATTCATACCTGCGAGCCGACAATCCAAGAGGCCAAGGTCCATTAAAACCTACAGCGAACCTGGACTTGAGGATGAACCTAAAACTAGCCTAATAGGCACACAAATTTAAGGATGAAGAAAGGCATGCAAGGACAAAGTGATTTAAGGATGATGAAAAAACAAGGCACACTAATTTTTGTAGCTGTTACAGATGGGTCTTGTGGATTGGGCTGGAGAATCCGTTACCAAATAATCAAGGGAATTTGTGAGGGATTGCATTTCCTTCACCAACAGAATATTGTTCATTTAGATATCAAACCAAGAAATATATTGTTGGATGGTGACATGGTGCCAAAAATATGTGACTTTGGTTACTCATGGTTCTTTGATGAAAATCGACGCCAAGTGATAACTTCAGAAAGTATTATTGAATCTATGTAAGTTAACTTGGTCTCTCCCAAAAAAAATCATTTTTTCTTTTCATTCTCCTGATATAGATATTGTATTGATTTGTTCTCCAAATTAATCATGCAATCGTTTATAAAATTTTTCATGCAGTGGGTATTTGGCACCAGAATTCTGTAATGGAGTCATCTCCCTCAAGTTGGACATATATGCCCTTGGTGTTTTAATCATAGAGATACTGACGGGGCAAAAGGGATATTCCTCGGTTGTGGAAGTAAGACAAGAATGCTACAATAAAGACTCCACTTTGAAACAACCATTGAACTAAAATTCTTTATTTGACACTAGAAGATTACTCAATTCCTTTTTTGACAAGTAAATTCTTGTGTCCCTTGTATATTTCTTGAGTTCTATCTTTTATGCACATGTACCATTGTAGTTTTCAAATTAAAATTTACTAAATCTAACTAGTTTTGAAGTATATTTAAGTCTTATGGTACCAAAATACTTTTCTGAAATATATGGAAAACAACTAATATTCCTTACATGATATGCAGTCATTTATAAAGTTATTTCCATTATAAATTACTTAAGGAATTACACAAGGTTCTACTAAAATTTCCCAAAATTATGGTTCTTCAGAACTCTCTATGTATGTTTTGTTAGGAAATAATTTAATAATTCAATGCATCTAATGTGAAAAAAAATATTAGAGTCTTATAGTTTCTAAAAGTATTTTCATGCAAAAAAAAATTAGATAATTTGTAAGAGTACCCTAATTTGGTGAATTTTAATTTTATAAAACTATAATGGTGCATTTGTCTTTTTAAGAAAAATGGGTTCATATTCATTTGTTTAGATCACTACAAAATGTTTCATGATTTTTGGAGGTAATTTGCATTTCACTTAACTTAACTAATATAAGTGACAAAAATGTCAAAATAAGGAATTAAAGTTAGACGTGAGTTATTAGGAAGGATAAACTTTTCAGGGTTAAGAAAGGAAACGAGTCATCTTGCAGTGCCAAATAAGGAATTTCCTGAAATGTTTGGCATTGGAAACTTTTAGTCATAGGAAATCAAGCAGGGCAACATATAGGTTAAACCACATTCCCTCAGGGGTTGTGTCATGTTTAGAAATTTGCATTGCTTTGGTATGATTACCGTTTCTATCTAAAGATCTTAGAAATGCAGGTAACTGGGGATGGAGGGAGTATGCATCCCGTATAAAAAAAATATATTGTCGATCAGTTTCTTAAATTCAAATTTTGGAATTTCCTAGGTACTTGATGGATGGAGAATCTGGTTGGATGGAGAATCCGGTTTGGAACAAATAAGAGTATGCACTGAGATATGCATACGTTGCATGGACCCTGACCCCAAGAAGAGACCAGATATGCATAGCATAATCAATGTGCTTATTGAAACAGAAACAATAATGACTACACAAGATACGCAGCGTATAATCGAGATGCTTAATGAGATAGAAAGCATGGAACAGGTTAGCACACTCGTGGCCACCTCATATGACATCTATCTATCTATAACTCTTATAAAGATAAACCTCACTAGATGAGTTCTCTCTACATGCAAGGTGTTCACATCATTCTCCACTAAGTAAACCCACTACATATTCTATCTTTTAATACAAAGTGTACACATCATTACCCACTATGTCCATGTCATCTCTTATTAATTAAAAAAAATCCATGTCATCTCTGTCATGTAAAATGATTTAAATCTTTAATCTATTAACATACAAGTTATACCTACATACAATATTTGCTTCATCACCTATTCTGTCATCTCTTATTAATTAAAAAAAAAATCCATGTCATCTCTGTCATGTAAAATAATTTAAATCTTTAATCTATTAACATACAAGTTATACCTACATACAATATTTGCTTCATCACCTGTTCCTCTACAATGTAATCAAATATTCTATACTATTTTTTTTACAAGAGCTGATTAGTTAAAATAACTTTTAGACAAATTCTTATATATGTATACATAATATTCTATATAAAAAGTATTATTAAAGGAATCCCGTGGCAACGCTTCGGGGTATACTTCTAGTTATTTTATTGAAGATTGTGCATACCTTTATTGGTAGAACCTTAGTCCAGCTGTTTAAAAAGTCCTACAAATATTGCATAATTAATGATCGTTGGCTGTTTTGGTATCATTTTTTTTTCATTAGAGCGTCCGCAATGGTTAGCTATTTGGCTAGCTAGATGTGACGTGGCAAAAAAAAAAGTAGGAGAGATAATAGTCAATAGGTACAAGCAAATAACTTCGACTATTTCACGTAGCACGAGCATGTGAGAGGAGCATGTGGGTCCAATAATATAAAATAGTCTTTGCCTTTATCTCTCACCTCCACATCAGCAGACTACGTAGCTAGCACTAGCTATTACCATTGCGCACATTCTTAGGGCAGTCACAATGCTCCACACTCCACATTAGTGTCCATGACATTAATTAAAGGTGCCATATGAAATTTTGGATGACATGGCACTAGAGTTAATACGGTGAGAGAAGAAAATAGAAGAAATCGTCTCATGCAAGACCTAGTATCCAACATAAAAAAAACAATGCACAAGACAACACAAGAAACCTATTGGGATAGGTCTTGATGTTCCCATGGCACTCAACTCATTTTTCATTACAGGAGAAAAATAGGAACTAAATAAAATATTTACTTTTGTACTTATTACAGAAACCATGCATTGGAGAGTGTTGGGTCTATACTAATGTGTTAATGTGACGTGTACTCTTTCTATGCTCTAGAGCCAAGGGGCTAAACTTTAACCCCCACTTTTGGCTAAAGTTTAGCCCTTGAAGAAGGCTAAATGGGTCTAAAGGCTGGGTGCTGATGTTTAGCCCCCTCCAAGGGGTGCTAAAGGGGGCTAAAAGTGTTAATCAAAAAATAAGGGGGGGGGGCTAAAAAGTGGTCCAAGATGAGGGAAAGACAACCCATACCCTCCATTAATTAAGGGTAAACGACGGGGAGGAGGAGGAATCAATTGCATTATAACTAGGGGTAAAGGAGTCTTTTGCACACCCATATGTGCTAAACTTGAACCTTTGTATCCAAACATCAAAAGGGACTAAACTTTAGCTCTTCATTTGAGGGTTCTAAACTATAGCCCTATAGTTTAGCACCATGCATCCAAAACAGGCCACACTATCCATAAAAATCATGGGTTGGGACTGCGCTTTAGTATCTCATAAACAAAATATCACGGGCTTTGTACAGGTTATGGAGCTTAAAATCCTGGAGCGCATAGTAGATGGAAGTGGAGCAACCGAAGTATCTAGATTTTTCACTTCTACAGCACATCACGGGCTATTTCTCTAAGAAGAGAATAATTGGTGCTGGTGGATGTGGAAAGGTTTACCAGGTGATTTTTTTTTTTTTTTTTTTTTTTTTGGCACCAACCCTTCATGTTTCCTAACTACATAGAATGCTCATGGCCGTGCTCACAAGAGATGTTAAACAGGGCGCCCTTTCAAACGGGGTTTCTGTTGCTGTGAAGAGGCTTTCCGATAGCTCCACAATTAAAGACAAGATGTTTGATCGGGAGGCTAGTAATTTGCTCAAGGTTAATCACCAAAATATAGTATGGCTTCTGGGTTACTGTTCTTTAACTGAGGAACATTGGATAACATTGAAGACATGACGTAGAAAGGTGGAGATAAGGGAAAGATTGCTATGCTTGGAATACATAAAAAACAAAAGCCTTGATAGCCATCTTACAGGTATGATTTGTTTTCACATAATGTCAGCTCTTCCAAATCATATCATAAAAAAGACAAAATTAGGAGTGTATAGAGAGAGGCAAAACTAAAAAAACTAAAAAGAGTGAAGTCTCTCAGAACGACCTATTCTTGAATTTAAAAACCTGATCGATGTTTATGTAGTGGCTGTCAAATATTCTTCTCTTTGTTTAATTCCATATGATCAATGAAAAAAAAAACATAAAACTGCATTTCCGTATGCTCTGTGTTTCCTTTAACTCACCATCTTCCCTGATTCTATATTCTACCTTTTAGTTAGTCAGACTTAACACATAAAAATGGTCAATGTTTTGGCATATGCACATAGCATGGTTAAACAAAATATTTTATTATTTTCAGCTTCTAAAGGACTCTTTATTTCTCATATGTTTCTGCAGATGAGCTGAGGGGACTTGAATGGCAGACACGTTATGAAATTATTGTGGGGATTTGCAAGGGTTTGCTTTACCTTCACAATGAGGATATCATTCACATGGATCTCAAACCCGCCAACATACTTCTAGATGATTTCATGGTGCCAAAATCACAGATTTTGGTCTGGCGAGACATGAGAATGATTATTCACAAACTTCTACCGCATCACGTCGTGTATCACTGTAATCTACACATTTAAACAATTCATTGTTGTTTCGGCATTTACTCTTTTAGCAGTTCTTTATGCCATAGTGTCACTATGTGCTGTTACCATGCAGGGGATATTGTGCTCCAGAATACCTTTCCAAAGGTGAATGGTCAAAAAGTCGCACATATATAGTTTGGGCGTCATAATCATACAGCTTGTGACAGGAAGGAATGAGCTTCACAAGCCCAAAACTATTACAAAAGTAAGTAACATGCTCTACGTGTGTATATACTTCTATTTGTGTATGCGAACACATGGTTGATTTAGGTCGCATGTGTTTAGTTTTGTGATGTAGTGATTGTCAACGTCAACATTCTCCTTCTATTTTCTTTTATCTTTTTCGCCGGCTATGTTTCAGGCATACGTGGAGTGTGTCGAAGACGTATCTCTTGGTTCGTGTTGTGCGGGTGTGGAGCTCGGAGATGGTAGCCGACGGTGAGGTGAAGGGGCCAAGGAGGGCGTCTTAGGGCCGGCCGGACCGCGGAGGTGAAGGACGGACGTGAGGCTTGGACCGAGGGACCGGATCGCCGGGCGGCTAGCCATGGTGGTCGACATCCGGGACATCGGCGGATGCAAGAGGGCGTGGCGGGGACCGTGTCGATCGGGTCAAGGCGGCGGCGTGCAGCGAGAGCGGGGAGTTCGGATGACTTGGCGACTCGGGCGATCAAGACGGCGATGACACGTGTCGAGGAGGTTTGGTGGTTTGCCCTCAAAACCATCGGCGCGGGTTTGGTGGTTTGGGCCTCAAAACCATCGGCGGCGGGTTTCGCGGGTTTGGGCCTCAAAACCCGGGGCGGACGTTCCGGTGGACGGAAGGACGGCACGTGGCGGCATCGGGGAGGTTGCGTGGATGCAAGGCTACCGATGAGGGAGGCGCGGTGGCCGTCGGATCGAAAAATATCCGGAGAGTCCACCAAACCAGCCCAGGGTTAGTGGTTTGGCTCATATGTATCGGAGGGCAAAATAGGGATGAGAAATAAGGGACCATATATAGAGGATGGCAAGCCATCCTCCCCTTTTTGCCTCTTCCATTTTTTCGTTTTTATTTTTCCCGATTTTAGGGTTTTGTTTAGAGGCCCAAGAACATCAAATTGGTGATATTTTTGTGGTGATTTTCGTTGGGGAAGGGGAGCTCCAATTCTCCCCGTCGCCTCCGGGCTTTTGGATCGATCTCTTCCTTTTTGCTGTGATTTTTGCTGGAAGATTTTGGATCTTATTTTGTGGATTTCGGTTTGGTATTTTTGTTTTCTCTATTTTTGTTTCTGTGCAGGTCACGCACAGGCCACGGGCGCTCGAGCGGCTCCCACGGCTCCACGCGCGAGCCATGCACGGCGAGGCCGGCAGGCAGCGCACGGGAGCGGAGCGCGAGCGCTGAGCGCGCCCGAGCGGCTCCAATCCTGCTCGCCCACACGCGAGAGGAGGCCAAGGGCCAGCACCTGGAGGCCACTCGGCAGCCACGCTCGGCAACCGAGTCTTGCAGCTGCTGGGAGCGAGCGCCTGGCCAAGGGCGCAGGCTCCTCCTTGGAGCTCGTGTAGGAACCACGACGACCTGCATCAGCAGGAATTGGATCGAGCAGGTCACGGTCGGGCACAGCACCGGCCACCAGCAACTCCAGGCGACGTTCGGTCATCTGTTTGGAGCACTCCCTGGCAGCAAGCAAAGATCCTGTTTTTCTTCAACAAAGGTTGATTTTTTCCCTTGAGCTGTGAATTGACTTCGAGCCAATTAGTTTCTTCTTGTGCAGGGTAGTTAGACTGATCAAGTTTGCAAATTCTCAGCTTTAATTCAGCTTAGCCTAGTTCGTTTTTCCTGCGCTCCCTTGGTGTTCGACGAAATGCAGCAGTCAGCTTTTCTCTCTAGTTCATAATCTATTTTCTTTCCTGGCCGTTTGTTTTGTGTCCTCGTTGGTCAAGCATGCGTGTTGATTTCTGGTTTCAAGTGCTTGCCTTGCATCCGTGAATTCCCAAGAGAAATCATTGTTTAATCATCTTGAAGTATTAGCTTATTTTATCTTGTCTTGACTGTATTCACGGATGGCAAAAGTTGCTTGTTAGTTCATTCTCTCTTGCTGCGTTTTTTGAATCGATCTAGAAACTGTGCAGTTCCTGTTCGAGTTTGTTTGCTGCGTTTTGAGAGCAGCGTGGTAGGCAGGCAAGGGGAACTAGAGCAGCTCTGCTGTAGCGCAAATGACAAGCGCCTCCCAATTCGTCTAGCTCTGCTGTCCTGTGTTTTTTTCAGTCGTATTGTTTTGTCCACGATTTCTTCGCCTCGAGCTCCAAATCAAATTCCGTCCGTTGCGTTGGAGTCGGTGTGACTAACACTTTACATGTAACATCTTGCTACAAGTTAGCACGTGTGTTACTTGCATCTCGCTTGAGTTTGTCTTGTCTTTGGGGATGAGCCGATGACCCAAAATTGAAAAGGAAAATCGAGGCTCCCATTCACCCCCCTCCGGTCGCCGTTTCGGTCCTTCAATTGGTATCGGAGCTATTGCGTAACACATGGTTGATTTAGGTCGCATGTGTTTAGTTTTGTGATGTAGTGATTGTCAACAAATCAACATTCTCCTTCTATTTTCTTTTATCTTTTCTCGCTTCGGCTATGTTTCACCCGGCATACGTGGAGTGTGTCGAAGACGTATCTCTTGGTCGTCTCGTAAGCGGCCGGTGTCGCTCGATCGACGGTTGAGGCAGTAAGTATGTTGCCGCCGCCGCTTGTTGTTCCCAACTGCCGTGGATGGTTGCCACTTTGAGAGACTTTGGCCCGAGCTTTTTTCTCGTGTACCCTTGTTGTGTGATAGCATGGGAGCTGTGAGTGTAGCCAAAAAAACCCCTCGGCCCCGCACTCCCGGACCAAACACATAGAGGTGAGGTACCACTTCCCGAGAGATCACGGGAGAAAGGGGACATAGATGTACAACATGTGTACACGGAGACAGCAGATTGCGGACATTTTTTAAAACCACTAGACCAAGTCCGTTTTGCCCGGCCGTGGAGAGTTGGGCGTGTGCTATCCCTTTTGAGGGGGTAGCTTTGTAGTTGTTGTACAAATGTAGTTTTAGGTTTGTTTTTTGCTTTTTGTATCATACTTGCATATCATTAGCTTCACTTTTATATTGATTTGAATGAGGTTGTGCTCTTAGTAGTATGAGTATGATGGTGCTTCTAGCTTGAGCTCCTTTTAATCATGTGATGTATATTATGAGCTGAGCAACCTTTTCCAAATATGAACTTGATTAATGGATGATGAAATTAAATCTTGGTTCACCTTTGAGCTAGCTTCTATCATGAGTAGGATGTTGAGATCCTTTGAGCTTTTATGTGTATGCTTGGTAGCTATGTCTCATGCTTTGATTCATTCACTTGCTTAGATTTTCATGATAATACCATGCTAAAACGTGAAGTCTAAAGCTAAAGTGATGAAAAGATCGAGTGGGTCCATTTTGCCACACTTTGAAGTTTGAGACTGCTTTCATTTGCACTCTTGAATGAACTTGGACTTCATTGTGTTTGACCCAGACCATTGTCTTAAGCTAATCATTGCTCATGCATAGGCTTGACATGGTTGATTAGTAAGGCAAGGTAAATGTGGATAACCACTCGCATGCTCTTTTGTAACTTGTGAACGGCCGCAACTCGAACTAAAATGAACCTCACAAGTTTGTGCCATAATGTCTAGCATGATGTCCGAACGCCGCTTGGGGTAGTTCACCAAGTTTACATGTTTGAGCACTTAGTTGATTTCCTATCTACTTGTGCTAGGTGCTATGTTTAATGGTGAACCTCCTTTTGCAAGATACTAAAATTTGCTCAAAATGCTTTGTGCCATATTTCATATCATCGATTAGCTTGAGCTCGGCTAGCACTTGTAATTTGTTGCTATGGTACCACTTTGAGCACTCTCTCATTCGGTTGAATATAATCTTGAAGCTTTGCATTGTGACATATTGCATTTCATAGCTTGATTAGTGCATGTGCCAACAGGGGGGAGAAAGATCCAAAGACAGTGATTGCATTTGTCCGTGGGGAGTAGCACTTTGAGCTAGATGTGTTGAGCCTTTGCCTCTGTCTTGAGGGTCTAGCTGTTTGTGTGTGAAAGTATTTGGTTTGGAGCTTTGCTAGTGGTGTTGAGCCCTGTTCTACCTCTTCTTGAGGACTAATTTGTCTGTTTAGCTTGGTTGTGTCGAGCCTTTTGCCCATGTCTTTGGGAACCAAGTCTTTGCTCCATGTTTTGCTATCCGGTGAGGTTGTCTTAGCTTTTGTTCACCTGGATGTGCTTTCTTCTATCTTATTCTCGTCTTTGTGTTGAATGTTGACAATGCACTCATCAAGGGGGGAGATTGCGAACACATGGTTGATTTAGGTCGCATGTGTTTAGTTTTGTGATGTAGTGATTGTCAACAAATCCAACATTCTCCTTCTATTTTCTTTTATCTTTTTCGCTTCGGCTATGTTTCACCGGCATACGTGGAGTGTGTCGAAGACGTATCTCTTGGTTCGTGTTGTGCGGGTGTGGAGCTCGGAGATGGTAGCCGACGGTGAGGTGAAGGGGCCAAGGAGGACGTCTTAGGGCCGACCGGACCGCGGAGGTGAAGGACGGACGTGAGGCTTGGACCGAGGGGACCGGATCGCCGGGCGGCTAGCCATGGTGGTCGACATCCGGGACATCGGCGGATGCAAGAGGGCGTGGCAGGACCGTGTCGATCGGGTCAAGACGGCGAGCGTGCGGGTAGAGCGGGGAGCCGGATGACTTGGCGACTCGGGCGATCAAGACGGCGATGACACGTGTCGAGGAGGTTTGGTGGTTTGCCCTCAAAACCATCGGGCGCTGGTTTGGTGGTTTGGGCCTCAAAACCATCGGCGGCGGGTTTTCGCGGGTTTGGGCCTCAAAACCCGGGCGGACGTTCGGTGGGCGGAAGGGCGGCACGTGGCGGCATCGGGGAGGTTGCGTGGATGCAAGGCTACCGATGAGGAGGCGCGGTGGCCGTCGGATCGAAAAATATCCGAGTCGACCAAAAATAGCCCAGGGTTAGTGGTTTGGCTCATATGTATCGAAGGGCAAAATAGGGTTGAGAAATAAGGACCATATATAGAGGATGGCAGCCATCCTCCCTTTTTGCCTCTTCCATTTTCGTTTTTATTTTTCTCCAATTTTAGGGTTTTGTTTAGAGGTCAAGAACATCAAGGTGGTGATATTTTGTGGTGATTTTCGTTGGGGAAGGGAGCTCAATTCTCCCTGTCGCCTCCGGGCTTTTGGATCGATCTCTTCCTTTTTTGCTGTGATTTTTGCTGGAAGATTTTGGATCTTATTTTGTGGATTTCGGTTTGGTATTTTTGTTTTCTCTATTTTTGTTTCTGTGCAGGTCACGCACAGGCCACGGGCGCTCGAGCGGCTCCCACGGCTCCACGCGCGAGCCACGCACGGCGAGGCCGGCAGGCAGCGCACGGGAGCGGAGCGCGAGCGCTGAAGCAGGCCCAGGCAGGAGCGCTCCCGAGCGGCTCCAATCCTGCTCGCCCACACGCGAGAGGAGGCCAAGGGCCAGCACCTGGAGGCCACTCGGCAGCCACGCTCGGCAACCGAGTCTTGCAGCTGCTGGGAGCGAGCGCCTGGCCAAGGGCGCAGGCTCCTCCTTGGAGCTCGTGTAGGAACCACGACGACCTGCATCAGCAGGAATTGGATCGAGCAGGTCACGGTCGGGCACAGCACCGGCCACCAGCAACTCCAGGCGACGTTCGGTCATCTGTTTGGAGCACTCCCTGGCAGCAAGCAAAGATCCTGTTTTTTCTTCAACAAAGGTTGATTTTTTCCCTTGAGCTGTGAATTGGACTTCGAGCCAATTAGTTTCTTCTTGTGCAGGGTAGTTAACTGATCAAGTTTGCAAATTCTCAGCTTTAATTCAGCTTAGCCTAGTTCGTTTTTCCTGCGCCCCTTGGTGTTCGACGAAATGCAGCAGTCAACTTTTTCTCTCTAGTTCATAATCTATTTTCTTTCCTGGCCGTTTGTTTTGTGTCCTCGTTGGTCAAGCATGCGTGTTGATTTCTGGTTTCAAGTGCTTGCCTTGCATCCGTGAATTCCCAAGAGAAATCATTGTTTAATCATCTTGAAGTATTAGCTTATTTTATCTTGTCTTGACTGTATTCACGGATGGCAAAAGTTGCTTGTTAGTTCATTCTCTCTTGCTGCGTTTTTGAATCGATCTAGAAACTGTGCAGTTCCTGTTCGAGTTTGTTTGCTGCGTTTTGAGAGCAGCGTGGTAGGCAGGCAAGGGGGAACTAGAGCAGCTCTGCTGTAGCGCAAATGACAAGCGCCTCCCAATTCGTCTAGCTCTGCTGTCCTGTGTTTTTTTCAGTCGTATTGTTTTGTCCACGATTTCTTCGTCTGAGCTCCAAATCAAATTCCGTCCGTTGCGTTGGAGTCAGTGTGACTAACACTTTACATGTAACATCTTGCTACAAGTTAGCACGTGTGTTACTTGCATCTCGCTTGAGTTTGTCTTGGGCTGGGGGATGAGCCGATGACCCAAAATTGAAAAGGAAAATCGAGGCTCCCATTCACCCCCCCTCTGGTCGCCGTTTCGGTCCTTCAGTGTATCATGGGGCCTGTTTGGTTAGATTTAGCCTGGTTAAGATTTAGCCATGGCCAGATAGGACCAGGCTGCATTAGTACATGATCTCCATGTTTGGTCTGGTGGCTTAGGCTGGCCTCTTCTGGGGAAGCTCATGTTTGGTTACCTGGTTTGTATTGTGTGTGATCACCTTCTCTTCGTTCTTCTTGAGTGTAACCCAATCAGCCGCTCACACCGTTCAGCGTGCAGCTTCAATTCATGCTCGACACGTACTCCTCAAAGCACAGGGTAAGAACCGCATCGTTCTAGGCATACGGCACCATCTAGCACCTCGTGCATCACAACTTACTCGCGAAACACTGCACTCGTCGCCTGAAGCTGTTCGTGCCCGCGTGCTGCTGGATGTGCTGCTTCCTAGTCCAATTTCCTCACGTTGCTTCAATTTTGCCATCAAATTTTCCTTATCTGACCCAATTTAATTAATCCAATTTGATATGAGGCAAAAAATTTGCCTCTGAACCGATTTACCCAATCCAATTTGATGTGAAGCTGGGTGCTTATCTAACTTCCAATCCGATTTCTACAGTCCAGTTTCATCCCGATAGGGACCATATAGGCCCCTTTACACATGGATTTGTTTGTTTTGAGTACAGGAAAATTGGTGAACTATAAACTGCGCTCGTTAATAGTGTCATACATACTAGTTAATTAATCCTATAGCTAATGTTGTCTCTGTTCTTAAGACGGGCATATTGATATTCACATCACTTGCACTAATTTTTTTGTAGTAATCAAAATCAAATGGTTTTGTGATATGGCAGCAGGTACTTCCGGAAATGGAGGCACAGGTGGACTAAATCGAAACATCCACCCTTGGGTTATCAACAAGTGACAAAATGCCTCGAGTTGGCGCAAGACTGCATGCAAAATGACCCAAGCAGCAGACCTGACATGTTAGATATAATAGCCGAGCTCAACAAAAACGACAGCATGGCAGACCAATTCCTGGTAAGCTCACATATGTGCTCCTTGAACCTAAAGTGCACTATAAACTTTGACAAACTTTGGTATTTTTTCTATCGCAGTGCTTGGAGGATATGCTTGGGGTTGAGACACTGGAAATACATTTTCCCTATAAACATGACCAGCGCACATTGCAGACGATAGAACTGTCAAACGATACGGATGACTACTTTGCCTTCATCACAAAGACAAGCCTACGCCGCTTACACGCAGAGCCAGAAAAAGGCATTGTCCCACCACAATCCAAGTGCTGCATCACTGTAACAATGTTGCAATTGCAATCGCAGGTCGTCTTTGCACTGCCAAATAATCCCTACAAGGAGGAGATCACCGTGCTGAGCACAAGAGTAGATGGAGGTCTCGATGTTATGGATATACAAAAAGACATGTTCATTGAGAACGATGGTAAAGTGGTTGATGGGGTGAATGTGATGGTTGTTCTTGGCAAGCCACCGTTAGCAGAAGAATCCTGAATAAGATTTTCTAGATTATCAAGGGGAAACTGATTCATCTGGAGAGACGCGCATATGTATGCATGTGACAGTTGTCACGGGATGATTACTATTATAGTGTGTGTGTGTAGCAAGGTAATTAATAATGGAGAAAATAAGCTTTGTTTGTGAATTGTTCTAGATTAAATCTTATTCTCTGGGATCAGCGATCTAGAGCTGCATACTTTCAATTTGGGCGCCAACCACAATTTTCTTGCGTTTTCCTAAAAAAAAAAGAAAAGAAAAGAGAAGTTATAGGTCAAGTCAAATCCCCTCCTCACTCAGTTGACCAAAGTTGACTTGAGTTCTTCAATCCACCACCGGCTACAAATCCACCACAGGGAGGGCCCACGTTATTCAGAGTAAAAAAAAAGACTCACTGTCTAAAACTATCTGCACTCACGCCTTTATTTCTTTCTCCTGATCACGAAGATTCCCTCATCTATACCATTTTCTCCCCGCACCCATCCATCATTTATATCTCTACTGCGTACCACTACCAACGATTGATGGGGTACACCTGTAATTTTATCTAAATATATCCATGTGAGATCTTTGTTTTGAAGCGATTTATTAAAACAAATTCAATGATGTAAACCAAATTTCATTTGGTATTTTAGTTTGTGAGTTATAATATTATTTTAGTCACCTAAAACAGTGGGTCCGTGCTGCATGCATGCACTCTCTCCTCTCTCTCTCCTGCTGAATGCATGGGTGCGTGTACCGGAGGATTAGCCTGGGCACTTTTATACCGAAAACCGTACCGAACCGAACCGAACCGAACCGAAAAATCGGTTTTTTAGTTTTCGGTTTCGGCTTCGGTTTCTGGTTCTATAAACATCGGTTTTCGGTTTCGGTTTTATCTCCAGACCAAACCGAAGAACCGTCCAACCGAACAACAGGAGCGCCAGTGTGTGCGTGACCTCGTCCCCGCCTCATGTAGTCATGTTTCATCAGTCGATGCATCTTGAGCAAAGGCCCACCAAGGCCGGCCCAATTAACTGGTTATTGCCCGCCGCTCCCCCACTGTAACCTTATCCACCCAGATTCCTTCGTTCTCTACGAGACTACGACTCACACACACACACACAACATACTCCCACCCGCACGGCGGTGTGCGGTCGGCGGCGGCGGCGGCGGTGTGTGCCACGGCGGGGGCTCAGTGGCGGCCTTGCGTGATGCGGGCGATGGGCTGGCCGACGGCGGCGGCCTTGGCCGCGAGCAAGGACCCCCACGCATTCCGGCGGCGCGCATACGCATCAGGCGGCGGCGCGACGCGAGCGGGGCTCGGAGAAAGGTCCGGCGGCGGTGCGGGGTTGCCGGCGAGGAGCGGTGCATGGGGCGGTCTGGCGGCGCTGCCACGTGGTCAGCGGTGGAGCAAGTAGGGCTCGCCCAGAGGCACGAGCAGCCGGCGTCGTAGCTTTCGGTTTCTTCGGTTGAAAACCGAAAAACCGAAGTAGAAACCGACACGAAGTTGTCGGTTTTCTATTCAGGATGAACCGTCGGTTGTCTATTCTTGAGAACCGAAATTTTCTAAAACCGAATAAACCGAACCGAATTTTTCGGTTTAAACCGAATGCCTGGGCTGACCGGAGGACTGCATCCCGCTGAATATACCCCCAACGACAGCCCGCACTCGTGATCCTTTAAATGCATCCTTTATCCGTTCTAGTTATCGAGATTATCTCCTTTATACCACTTTCTTCCGCACTTATCCATCCTATATATCTCATCTTTATATCCTAGTCATCGACATTTTCTAATCAAATCAACTCTACCCACTCAAAGACTAGTGGGACCCCTTTGTACCGTCCCCGTCGGTCCCCCTCTCTCCCCACAGGACCGCCGCCCCTTCTCCCTCCTCCTCCTCTCCTCCTCCTCCTCCTCTCTCTCTCTCTCCCACCGGCACAGGCGCCCCTCTCTGTCGGTCCGGCTCACGCGCGGCTCCGGCAATAGGCGGCGCGGCCGACCGCGACCGACTCTCTCTCTCCCGGCGGGCGTGGGTGCGGCCAAGCGCCGCGGGCGCCTCGGTGGGCGCGGCGGTGAGATGAGCCCCGGCCATGGCGCTCCGGGGCGACTACGTGCGGTGGGGGGGCGCTCGCGGTGGTGGACCTCGTCATGCGCATGACCATCCATGGAGCTCCGCCCGTCGAGGCTGCGGTGGTAGGTTCGTGACTCCCGACCATGGCGCTCTCCTCTCTGCTCTCTCTCTCTCTGATTCGCAACCGGCGTTGCCTTGGTCTACTCCCCCACGTGCCAGGCCCCATACCCTTATCGGCGGAGTGGGGACGCACGGTATCCTGCAAGGAATACCCGAGCACCAAATTCTGGGAGCCTTCGAGTTATTTGTAGGGGTTTTGGGCGATAACGCGCCCATCGGGATCGTTTACCATGTCGGTCTTGGGTAGTCTAAGCATTTGTGCCGCTATCATGCTCACTCGTAGGCCGCTACGGCCACTTGCTCATCGCCGACCACCTCACCTGCTCCCTCGACGCCATCGCCACTGCTCCCATCAACTCACCTTCTCCTTTGCGCCCCCAAAATCCGCAATCCACGGCATCGAGCCCACGGCAAGGGCGCCGGCGACTGAGCTACTCGCCGGCCAGCACGATCACTAGCCAAATCCACACCTCGGATGCATCTTCCATCTACCTCACCTGCTCCCTCGATGGCCACCCCCACATCCCCACCTCCTTGGCGTCGCGCCCGGCAACGGCAGACGCCCCGATCTACTCGCCCGGCCATTACGGTCGAGCTACGCACCGGCCTGAGGTACTCGCTGGCTCAAGCTACTCGCTGGCCCAAGCTACTCGACGACCCGAGCTACTCACCGGCCACCGCAGCTGCTTCCTCGCCGGCAACCCCCAGGTGCTCCGTCGTCCCACCGAGCTCAGCTACTACCTTGCCCCACCTCGACCGGCAAGCTTGCGTACATGGCTAGCACACCTTCATTGGCAGGTGCCCAGAGCTCTATCGAGGGCCACCCCACCAGCAAGCTCTAGGGATGGCTATGGCAGAAGGCTAAGGCTACTAAGTTCGACAAAGGTATTGCATCTTTATCTAGAAAAATGTCTAGACAAAGGTTCACCGCCCTACCATGTCAATTTTAATCTTTTGTCACCTAAACTTGTGCAGGTCAACATGGATAGAAATTTGGATTTATAATATTCCATTTTTGCGAGTTTTTGAATGGTGCTCAGCGATTCATGGAACATGTCAAAGGTAGATATAGTGCACATGAGAAGATCAAGTGCCCATGCCAAAAATGCTTGAACCGAGAAAGAGAAAAGTCAAGATGATGTACAAAGTCAATGGTATGTCTAGGTGCTATACTAGGTGGTTTCAGCATGGAGTGGATTGTGGTAGACAAGATGAAGATGGAGAACATGTTGTGTGCACCGGAGGATATGTCTTGGGATGCAAATGAGCAGGCACCACTTGATATGGAAGGATAAGCTGATCATGTCTTAGATGACGGTGCAAGGGGAGTTTAGGGGTTGATTCAAGATTTGCATGATGCAGCAAGCCATGGCTTTGGGTGGTAACTTATATAAAAAAATCATGGAAGAAGCAAAGCGTGAACTTTATCCAGGTTGCACCGAGGAGTCTAGGCTATCTTTCATGATTAAACTGTTGCATATAAAAGTGTACAATCGGATAACAACATCTGGGTTTGATGCCATGCTTGAGTTGCTTTCTTCGTCTTTGAAGAATGTGCCTGGACTTCCTTCTCCTTAATATAATGAAGCGTTCGAGAAAAAAAAAGGTCACACAAACCTAAGCAACTAATACTTTATAAGCACCCAGAGAGTATATGCATAATTCTAGTGAGCAAAAGAACAAAGTCAACCTAAGCTTACTAACAATGCCCAAGGACAAGGTCACACAAACCAATCCCAATATCTCAACTTACTTAGCTACACATGCTATGCAAGGCAAGTACACTACTTCTATACAACACAAGCAAGAAGGTAACTAGCAAGCTCCCTAAGCTAACTAATTACAAGATCAACTACACAAGCACGATATATATGAAAGTAAATACAAGGGTAATTCTTTGCCACCACCTCTAGTTATACCATATATATCTCTTAAATCTCGTATTTTTCTATGCACCAATTTTTTCTTTTTAGAAAAAAGGATATTCAATCTGGTGGAAATGCTCTAGCTCCTGCAAATGCTTGAAAACCGTCCAACCGAACCGATCCTTCTTTTGTTTGGTCTTCTGAAACTAGAAGACTACTGATGCTGGAGGCATGCTCCTTGGCTGATTACTGAAAAATAAAATCGAATTTGCCCGAAGACAGAGATGGCATAACCGCCCATGTGCGAAGCAAGCCATGCCGTCAATCCGGCAGCAGGTAAAGCACATGCATTCATCCCCAGGCTGTTGGACAGGTAGAAGGCAGATTTCGCATGAGACCGCCAAGTTTTGGTGTGGTTAAGAAATTCATCCCTTTAGATTCGTAAGTGTAAAAGAAAAACATAATAATGCTAAGGTTTTTTTTTTAAATTATGATGCTATGTTTTAGTGAAGTAAGAGAGCAAACAGGGTCAATGGAGGCCAAAAGAAAAAGGGAAAAATGTGAAAGCTTGGAAGAATTGAATCATCTAAGCACCGAGCTTAAACTTAAACTACTACATTATGTATTTATGTGTATTGGGAAACATCTAAACGATTCAAAAATTCCTTGCAAACGATAGTCGTCGTGTCGACGTCTTGTAGATTCAGACTTTCAGAGTACCGAGTCTCCTCATAGGCTGCTGGCTGGTCAACTGTTTAGCGCTCTCCCAAAGTCCCAATCTCGTGATGCACAGTCTTGCATGTGATCGATGGACTCATGGACAGTACAGGCAGTTTTGATACTGTACTCGAGTAGGAGTATCTCAACAGTAGTACAGCAGTTGATCGAGTGGATGAATCAGACAGTACAGTACAGCTCTGGTTCTGTCGTGCAGAGAGCTCGGAGGTCGCTGTCCCGCTCTATCATCCTTTGGGTGTGTTTAGAGGCCAAACGTTTGGCCAAAATTTTGGAATTGGTCAAAATTTGGTCTGTAACCGAAAAGGCGAAAGCGCGTTTCGTTTGTTTGTGGTAAATATTATCCTACCATGGGGTAAATAGACTCAAAAAGAATCGTGCCAATGATACATCTAAATTGTGTAATTAGTTTACTTTTTTTACATACGTTTTATACTCTAGGCGTCGCGTCTTTTTGGTGCATTTATTGTTTCGATGTGATGGGAGTGCAGGAAATTTTGGAGAGAAACTTGGGGCTCTAAACACACCCTTTGACTGAAATTCGAATCAAGCTGTTCAAAATTTTTCTACCAATTGCAAAACGAGAAGAAGACAGAAGTTTGACTTGGAGGAATTGAGCAGGCCTAGAACACATGCGTTGGACAAGCAGGTACTCCATGTTGCTAGCATGAATGATGAATTCCAAAGCGAAAAGTATAGCTATCTCGTACAGACAGTTCTTCAACAATAAACCACAAATTACTGCCGCGATTAGCACAAATAGTTATGGAAGCTGCCGCGAGTAGCACAAATAGTTTTGGAAGGGTCTGGGTCGCGATGGTTATCAACTGAATTTCACATTTTGTGAAGCGTATCAGCTTTGAAGTCTTGTTTGCTTGAACATGCATTGGATTGGATTGGGGTAGAACTTAGTTTTATGTCTACTCTAATCTGTTGGCTAAGGATCAACAATCACAAGCAAATATCACAGTGGCTAAACCTAGAAATCAAGATCGCGCATCAAGAACACGGAGTCACGACGAACTGGCAACTGTCGACAGGGTGTCGACAGTGCCCTTTTCACTGATCACAACTCAAGGTTCAATAGAGGTTAAAAATTTCTTGCAGTTGTTTACCATGGAAAGACGGACACAAATATTGATGTCAATTATAAGTACTGAAGAACATTTCTGCAATCATGCGAACCTAACATATTATTGCTTCTGACCCACACCGACTAAATGACACGTACGTCTTTGTTTACTGGCAACAAGCATGTAGGAATTTCAGATGTATGTTTCGGTATCAATGCTCTCGACTCACTTGTGGCCAGTCAATCCCAGTAGTACATCATCCATGTGGAAACCACCAGAGAATCACGCTCCTCTCTGCAGCCTGCAGCCTTATCTCACGATCTCTTTGCTCCTTTTTCTCTCTCGCTTTGGAATAAAATTTCACACAAGTCATTTAGATAACCACACAACTAACAGAATTACATTTTACATTTTCTCTCTTGCCACCTTCATGCAGTCCTAAACGGACCTTACATTTCATAACACATCATTGACATGATTACAAAAAAGTTCAGGAAAAATATATAGGAAAGGCAAGTACAAATAGCAGTTAAAAGGCACAAAGAGCATGAGACGGCCGCACCATACAAAGCTCCTGAACCATCCATCGTCTCATATCCCTCTCCTCCAGACCTCCACAAGCATATATAGACATCTCCATCAGACGGCTCAGTCCACACTCCACACTTGAGTCGATCAGCCTGCTACCAAACTCAAACCAGCGATCGAGAGAGATGGCCCGGCTTCACCACCTGTCTCTCGTCCCCATCTCCCTCCTCCTCCTTCTCCTGCTGCCCATCCTCGCAGCAGCAGCAGCGGAGGAGGAGCCAGACATCAGGATCAGCGTGCACTACCCGACCAAGGAGGAGTCGCGGTGGCTGGACCACTGGTCGGAGAAGTACCAGGCGCAGTCCTCCGACTCCGGCTTCGCGGTGCACCCGGCCACCGCCGAGGAGTCGGCCTACCTGAACAGCATCTTCTCCAATGGTAAGAAGAGAGCCGCAGCCAGTGGTGGTGGTGGCCACGACGGCGGCGCCGCCGCACGCGCCGGCTTCGACGGCCACATCGAGTTCGACGACGACGACCATCCGTATGTGTGCATGTTACTGATCAGCTGTTCGCGTTACATTCTTTTAATTTGCGTCATCACTTGCTCACCACTTGTTCACCGTACTGAATTTTTTTCTCTCTTTGTGAATTTCGCTTTTCTGAATCGGTGGAGTGCAGTTTTGGTAGAATCGTCGTGGACAAGGTCACTCTCGAGCGAGCTCATCCGAGCCCAAGGATGATGATCTGCAGCAGAACCACGAGTCTCACGCCGAGGTATATATGTAGATAATATATATGTTAAACCAGCACTGCTTTAATTTCATCTTCAGTTGTGTTATTAAATCCTTGATGATGCTTAGTAATATAATCCAACTCTCTTGGCAGTTTGACGACATCAAGGATCTTTAGGAGCATCATTGGACTTCAATCTCGACCCCAACATGAAGGGAATAATGGAGGATTGCTGGGAGTTCCTAGTTCATCAGTAGTATGTTTTAGTAGCTAGCTAGAGTATGGCGTGGCAGCCAGCAGGGGTCGTTGTCCTCCGAGAAGTTCTTGAAGTGATTCACTAGTAGTATTGTCGTGTGTGCGCTGTAGTGCTGTGTACTAGGTAACCTGTTCGGAAGTGTGGTAGTCGCAGCTTTCATTTGCAATAATAATTGTCTCTGTTTCTTGGCTAATATGAATCATGTGCAGTGATCTCCTGCAATTTCATTCCTGCAAAAACTATTTCATTTGGTAACTTATGGAGTTCAGTAAAGTAGAGAGGCGAAATCAAGTAAAGAGCGGCAATGAAGCTGCAAAAGGAAAGAGAGTACTAACTAGATCAAGGTAAACTGTTGTACAGGCAAGAAAAAAAAAAAAAAAATAGTGGAGGCAAATGATAAAAGAACAATGAGTAAAAAAAATGAAAAGAATTTACCGTGGGGAAGAAAATCCAGCAAATATCACTGAACAACCACCTTGTACCGTGAAAAACAAAGAATCTGTTTCGATTTATATATCTATACCTACTAATAAAGAGAAAATTTTTGACCACCTTTGGGTCTGCCTTCCCGTGGGCCAGTGCGAGTCCGCCACAGAGACGAATTCGTGCGCGTGACGCGAGGCCGCCAAATTGCTTGTGCGTCGGACGGGTACGCCAAGCCTGGGCGTAGCTGTGGTGCAAGGCCGCTTAACGCACTCGATCTGGGCCCATGACACCGGACAACAGCACCATCGAGGCCGAGCTCCAAGCCCGTGGCCGGCTTCAGCAACGCGGGACGAGCAGCACCTTGGGCTTCGATGGATGTGGATATACGACGGGTCACGGGAAAAAAAAAGAAAAGAAAAGAAATAAGTACTTCGGCTACGACTATTTGGGCCATATCGTAACAGGCCAATTGGACTAAAAAATGAAAAGGATACAAAGAGTGTAATGATTTTTTCCCTAAAGTATAAAGAGTGTAATGATTTTTTTAAAGGATTTTTAAAATTAATATTTAAAAGTTGCACAAACGTAAATAAAATATAAAAATATGGAAACAGAAAATAAAATCTATGCCTACTAATAAAGAGAAAAAATTTCCGTTCACCTTTTTTTTTTTTTTTTCTACTTGCTGCTATATGGGTCTTAAATTGGGCCATTATTAGTCCTCAGACGTCAAAAGCTGATTCATTATTATTCTGAATAATAAACAAAAAAGAAAGAAAATAAATCAAATAATAGTATGGACGGACGGCTTCTCCCACTCTAGCGCCCACCAACCCATCATTGTGGATGAAAACGGATCGGATATGAGCGAGATATTGTTGGATAAGTGCCCGAAAACAGATTGGATCGAACGGATATCCCTTGAATACGAATCAGTACAACGACACCGAAGCATTTGTCGAGCACACCTTGCGGCTAGGTGAGACCGACACCGAGCCGCTGTCAAGCACCCGTGGCTAGCTACCCGAGGCCTCGCGGTCGAGGCCACACTATAGTTTCCGCCCATGTATAATAAAAATACATGCAAGAACGTCATACAATATATCATGGTATATACTTCAAAATAAAACAAGGGCCCTTGAAGTTTGAATTACGATTTGAATTACGAATCACCCGTTTTGAACACTAATCAGTACCGAAATCCTAAATCAAGGTCATCTCATGATGTAGATCGAGACCGACACCGGAGGTGTTGTTGAGCACCGCCTATGGCAAGCTGCCCGAGGCTTTGTAGTCGAGGCCACACCCGTTACAACGCCGACGGGCACTTTTTGCTAGTACTAACAAATAAACGAAACCCCATCCAGTTGTCAATACACAAATTGGTGGAGAATCCATGTGCAACAAGACTGCAAAACCGACTGCAATGCAATACTGATCTTCTGCTTGCTTTGCATTGGGGCCATAGCAGCTGTCGATCGAAACCCCGTGATCGGGATGGATCAGGCCAGGGCAGAGCCGCATTGCATGTGCCAAGACCAGATGGCCTTGCCATTTTTTGATTCAGTTACTGTGGGCGAAGGTTGAGTGAGGGTTTAAAGTGGAGTATTCCTTGGCTGGCTGTACTACCATCTACCAACGCAACGTCCTCTTTTCAGCAACAGAGCACTACTTATGTTTCTCCTCTGGTTCAATCCACTTGGCCTTGCTCCCCCCAAAACATACAGCCAAGCCAAGCTCCTGACGATGTGATTCAGAGAAGGCAATGTTGTGATTGGTTCAGAGGAGAGGGCGACTGTAGTGTGCAAAAGTGTCTTAATGGGAAGGTAGCATAGAGATGGGCATGATGGTTGCGAATCAACGAGGCATCCAGGATGGTGACGAGATTCAGGCCCATTGTGGCCAGTACACAAGCATACATACACATTTGTTTGGTTTGTAAACGTGTTGGACCAGGATGGAGAGAGTTGTTAATTTGTTGGGTGTGATGAATTATTTTGTGTGGCTACAAATGGAGCCCAACGTAATGTTGTGTAGCATGCAGGCTGGGATGGAGGAGGGAATCTTTATCTAGCAATACAGCAAAAACATTTGAGGCTAGCAACAAACTTGACCCTGCACCGGATGGTAGGATATGAGCGACAAATTAGGCCCTAATAACATAGTCAGGGGCGGAGCTACGTTAGCGGCAGAGGTGGCACCCCCAAAATTCAAAAAAACACTTATAAAAACAAATTTTCACTATTATTTTAGATCAAATTTTCATATCTATAAGAGCAAGGCACCCCCACTATTTTGCTAGCTTAGCCCCTGAACATAGTGGTGTGAGACACTAGAGTAACTGAAGGGAAAGAAAAAAATCTCTCAACCTGTACTTTCTTAGGACAGTTGGGTGCAAAAAGCTCGATAAGACTTTCAAAGCGGGTATGGTGGACGTGAATCAGTCAATGTTGCTCCTAGGCAAAACGATGCCCGGGCCTCACTTCGCAGAATCGTCTCTGTTCGCTGGGTATGGAGATCCCAGAGCAAGAAATGCACGATGACCATCAATCAACAACTCATCATGGCAAAGATCAAAAAGCATGGCCAACATTGGATCGTAGTGGGAGCATATCACGTGGTTTGATCTGGCCTAGGCCAAGTGACTGCTCTAGGCTTTGCCACGGGGGCCAAATCGTCAATGTCATGGTTGCAACCTTATCTGTGATGAAATACGCCAAATCGTCACTGTGACATTTGTGATGCTACAAAGATGATGAACCGGATTTCGTCATAACTTTGTCACACAAATGTTTCAATGACGTTATTAGCTAGCCTTTACTACGACAAAAGTGAATCCTCTTAGATGTGAAGTTATGTTTTTTAGCATTGTCTAGAGGGGTTTCCCAACCGGGACTGGATCCCACTCCTACACTAGTGTCAACAAAAAAATTGATAATCGGGCAAGGGCCCCTTCCTAGGAGATTGATTATGTTTCTTCTTGAATGTTTTTGTGGGCTATTTGGACCCACAAGAAACATGATGGCAATTGAATAGAAATATCCAAATGCCCCAACTGATGTTGTATACATTGCATTATCATTGTTGCAGAAGTGGAGTATCCCGCTTAAGGTCGGGAACAGAGAGTGCGTGCTAGAGAAGACTTTCATGCCTAGCCAATTTTTTGTTTCAGACATTGTCGAAATTTGATTCTTGTAGAAGGGCTAGATGTTTGTTAATCTGTTCTGCTTGTGACGCCGGTATCCCCCGTTGGATGTATCAGTTACGTTGCTTTCTTATAAGTAGAGGTTATCCTACTTTCAGAAATATGACAATTGATAGCAAACATGTTACCATTATTTTTCAGAAGTTGTTTTGTCTCAGATTCTCCATCTTCTACTTCTATAGTAGTAGCAATTAAAAGTTTCCTTGATAAAGATACCACATATGACACTCCTTTGAGTGTTTCTATTAAATAAAAGATCAGGTTTATATATGACTAATAATTGGTGCCTAGGTAATAGGCAAGCTTTTTGCTCTAATCTCCATGCCTTCAATGATGAGCCCTTTCTTGGCATAGGTGTCTGTTGTCTCACACAACTGCACTTCTACTGTGCTACTATCATCACGCATGCTGAACTCACCGAGCCTGAGCTCCAGCCATCCTTCAGAGCGGGTAACCGGGTAAGCCACGCGATCCACGCGCACCGCGTCTTGGTCCACAAAGGAAACAATGGCAGCAAACGTTGGTACACCATCGACTCGGACGCATGATTCCCCCCATCTCAGGCCATCGTGCTCATCTGCCAACTTGTAAACAAGATATATATCGTAGCTAGTGTTGGCAGGGAGGGCCCGTTGTGGTACACTGCCCACAATATGGAGCCACCACACTTCTATGAGTTCCATCGATGTTGCAAACCTGTATGTGCAAGCCAAACAAGCAAAGTCATGCGTTTATGTTTAATAACAGGAATAATAAGTACAGAAAACACTTTAAGGAATTGACGATACTATTGCTATTTCTGTGAAAAATATTAAGACAGTTCCCTACTTAGATACTCCCTTGGTTACAACTTATAAGTCATTCTATGAACCTTAGAGAGTCAAAGTACCTAATGTCTGACCCAAATTATAGAGAGAAATTAAATTATAAAATCAAATAGGTATACTATTAAAATACATCCGATATTTAGTTGATATCATAAATCTTATTATTTTATTATATAAATTTGGTCAAACTTGAGGCGTCGATTTTAAGATTTTTAGAATGACTTGTAATTTGGGAGTGAGGAAGTATGTCTAAAAGCTCCTCTTTCTAAAAAAAAAAGCTGCTGCGACATATTTGTGTTAGCTCAATTTTTTCCGTAATAACTTTTTTAATAAGCCTTTAGCGGGGGTAATACACATTATATACAAGCCAAAAGTCCACATTACGTCACTCAACTTTCGCAAAACTCCACTTTTCCTTCCTGAACTCAAAAACCGCGCAAAACATCTTCCTCAACTTTGAAAAGTAAAAACCATTCATATTACCTCGCAGACTTCGGTTATAAGTGTTTTTTTTTTTTTTTTTTACCTATTTTGATTTAATCCTTAAATAATCATAGTAAATCAGAGAAAACACATAAAATGAAAAATCCAATTTTGGTGGACTCTACATGAGTTGATCCATTGAACATAAAATATGACATGCTTTAGTACAAAGCTTTTCTTGTAGGTTTAGATGTATACTTTTATGTAATTAATTGGAATGATTCATAGCTTCAGTTTTCTATGTTCCAATTATGATTAAATTTTTATGGTGGACTAATTATTGTATGCTTGAACTTTAGTAAAGATTCCATACTCATTAGATAATGTAAAATTTATAGATTTATTTGAGATAACAATTATAAAACCTGAATAAATCTATAACTAAGTTACCACAATTGAATCGTAAAAACTGCAGCTATAAATTATTCCAGTTATTTACAAAAAACAACATACATATAAAGCTATAGCAAAAAAACTTCATACTAAAAACATGATATATTATATGTTCGGTGTGTAGATCTACTCATGCGATTCCAATGAATTGGATTATCTATTTTATGGTTTTTCCTTGACTTACTATGAATTTTAAAAGATTCTACAAAATTAATAAAAAGACAAAACTGCATTAAGATCTCTTATAACTGGGCAGGAGGTACCATAAATGGTTTTTAAAAGTTAGGGGAGGTGTTTTGCCTGCTTTTGAGTATAGGGTTTCATGAAAGTTGAGAGAGGTAACGTGGACTTTTTTCCTTATTGTTGAATGGAAGTATGATAGTTGGAGGCCCATAAGTAAAGTCAAAGTTTATAGGCCCAATAATTAACTTGCGAGTCCGTGTACATCAACGAAGCTGATGCCAACGAAGGCCCAAGAATTAACTTGCGAGTCCGTGTATACATCAACGAAGCTGATGCCAATGAAACATACTTATGGGCGTTTGGCCTCGCGATCTAGTGACCAGGGTCCGCCCCTTTACGGCGCTTCGGCTTCGCCTCCGAGTCTGTGTCCGTGTCCGTCCGCGGCCGCAGCTCCGCTGGATGCTCGCTGCGTTGCCTTCCTTGTCCGCACTCCGCCGGCGGCCGGCGCCAAGGAGCTGTCGGACGAGCCGGACGCCCCACGCCCGCCCGCCACCACCGATCACTCGGTCAGACAGGAACAGGACATCGGGTACTTAGGTATTACATCTCTTATATAGTTTTTTTTTTTTTGAAAGCGTGCCCATTAACACGTATTGCATTAAAGGGAAAATAGATTTACACGTCACACATTTTAGCCAAAACAAATGGCATGGCGCGCACAAAAGCACACAAAGAAGAATCATCGGCTTTAAACGGTGGCGCTGCACGGTTGTGTGCTTAAAAGGTAAACTATTGCGCGGCGAGTGGGGGAAGAAACGGACGCGGCTACGGCTGCGCACAAGAATCTCCATGTGCCACCAACGCCCGGGCCGCATCAAGGGGAAGAGCTTGCGCAGACATCGCCGCTATTCCGGACGATCCGCCGTCGCCAAAGTGATTCGAGCTTGCTCGCTAGCTCGGGACTGGAGTGTTTGACGCCGCCTCGATCGGGCGCCCCACAAGCTTGCCGAGCAACACCAACAACGCCTTCCGCGGTTGTGGGTCGCGCTGCTCCTATTTCGCCCGCTTGTCGGACGATCCGTCGTCGCCAAAGTGATTCGGAGCTTGCTCGCTAGCTCGGGACCGGAGTGTCCGGACGCCGCCTCGACCGGGCCGCCTTCCGCTTCGGTTGTGGATCGCGCTGCTCCTATTTCGCCGCCAGGCCGGTTCATCTTATGACCCATTCTCATCGGTGATTTTGGACGAGCGGAGGGTGGGGGCGGCTGCTGAGGATGGGCTTGTCGAGCGGTAGGGTGACCGTCGATAGGAAGTCCTGGACGGAAGCAACAGTGGGCACGGTGACGAACGGTTCGGGTGAGTGAGGAAAAAGAGACGCCGGGCAAAGGCCGTGTCGACTCCGTGTCGGCACCCCCAACTCCTGCCCGCAAAGCGAACACCGAGTAGGGGAAGAATCTTGTGCACGTTCTCCCTCCAGAGGACGGCTCAACATCCCCGAATGCTTCATGGAACCTCACGGCAGCGAGTGCTGGGGTAGCGCCGCATCCACAAGTCGCTTGGCCCACTTGTTGGACTAGACACGCCACGCCTGCTTTTCCGGGCGGCGATCGCGGAAAGCAGATTTGGCAGCCAGCCGGTTGCTGCGACGCGGGACCCAATCGTCGTCGACAACCCTTGACCTTCGCTTACGAGGTGTGGAACCTTGGCAGGTTCCGCCAACAACAGTGTCGATGAGTCGATGAAGGCTAGTACCGAAGCGGCCGAGGGCGGGGATGGAGGGTGACGGAAGCAGCCACTAGGGGAGCCGAAGGAGGAGTGCGAGGGAGCCACGAGCTCACACTGCCGCCCGACACGTCGGCACCTACGAGGCTGGAGAGGCCAAGTGAGGTGGCGACGTGGTGGACGCTGCGTCTTTGGGCCACCTCGCCCGCGGTCGGCCGCGACAAGCCCCACCGGACGGGGGAGGGCTGGGCGGCGTGATGTGGTGGCGGTTGGGTCCGGCAACCACGGGATCCACCGAAGCCTCGCCTCACCTGCAAAGCGGGGCGCGACCATCGCGGAGGCGAAGGTGCCTCGAACGCATGACGGTCGCCGGCGGCCGCGCGGGGAGAGGCCCGCGAGCTCATCAAGCATCGGGTCCCACCGGCGGGGCATCGTAGCCACCCGCAGCGCAAGCCCCGGCGGTCGAGAGGCGGTGGCTTTGTCGGTGGAGCCGGCAGCCATGGTGGCGCGCTGCGCGGGCGACAAGTTCACGAGCCAAGTCGGCAGCATCAAGGTGGAGGCCACCGAAACCTCCACGAGAAGGTGCCCGCGAGGCTAACAATAGAGGAAGGCGGCGATGATCCCCGCGCTGCGATAGAGGCTCCTCCGCGGTGGCGGAGGTGGCGGTGAAGGTCGTCGGCCCGATTTAAGCGGTGCCCGCTTTAAGCCTACTGCAGTCGCGGGCCCGGTGGCGAGCACCTCTGAGAGGAGATAGCGTGACGGGGGCGGCAGGTCGCGGCCGGACGTGATCCTTCGCGAGGCGAGTTGAAGCACATGCCTACATGATAGGCCGGGACATGGCGGCGACGACACGGCGAGATTGGTCGTCGCGGCCCGGGGTTGGCGATGCGGCGCGGGCTAGAAGTGGTGGAGGGGCGCATTTGCCGGCTGCGAGATCCGGCATGGTTGCCGTGACGCACGACCCAAGGCGTTGGTGGGCGGAGACACGGCGTGGACGGCGTAGGTGGCGAGACGCGGCTCCGGACCGCTGGCGCGGCCGACCGTCGCAAAGCCCCACCAAGGGGCCCTCGAGTGCGCGCCGCCCTAGGACGGCGTCACGCCCGGCGCTGCGCGTGCGGGTGGGAGGCGCGGCGTCGGTGTCGATCACCATGACAACGGCGGCCCATGCGACTCGACGCCCGTGGCGGAATCCGTACACGACGCCTTGGTGCGGTCTTTTGAGGTTTGGCGAGTTGGAGAGGCCTCGATGAGCCGCACGAAGGTAGTGCGGGTCCGCCGCCTCACCCACATTGACTTCTTCATCACTTTTCCCGGTCGGAGACGACGCCTCGACCCACCTCATCTCCTTCGATCGCCTTAAGGAGGATGGGAAGAAGGGAGTGGCGTCGGAAGATAGAGACATGCGGGAGAGGTTCGATGGTGCTGCCGGCGCTTGTGTGGGGCACCCGAGTCGGCGGCGGAGGAGGCGATAGGTTGGAGCACAGTGGCGACATCGGAGCAGAAGGCTCGCGACGAGCACAACATTCGTACCCACCAACAGCGACGCCGCAGCGGGTGGAGGGAGCGAGCCGTCGTCATCCACAATCTCGCCATCCTCGACATCCGAGACGGAGATACCAACGAACCGCGGAGCGGAGGGGCGCACGGGCGGCTGGCTGGGCGATCGCCTTCCGCGAGGCGCGGGACGAGCAAAGTGCGGATATCACCGCCGTGGGAGAGCGACTACATGAGGGTCGGGGACACGGCTCTAGTCCCCCACGGCGGCGGCAAATGAAAGCGTAAGCACTGCCCGCCGGCGGCGGCGGCGGCGGGATCGGGGCCGCGGCCTCGCCCGGCCCCCATCCACCAACGTAGGGGCATGGGAGCGGGCGGGGTCGCCGGAGTTGACGACGGAGGCAAGCAAGTCCGCCCCGGCGGCGCCCGGCCTGCCGTGGCGGCGGGAAACACGCACCACGGCGGCGCCGCGGGCACACGGGCGTGCATGGGGCGGCTCCTCCCTAGCCGCCAAGCGGCCACGCTCGGGTGATGAGGACATGATAGTCTCAGATACAACCTTGTTAACCACTCAAAAATTAAAGGTGAATCAACTACGTTTCAAGTTTAGATTTGATACATTTGAGCAGTCATTGCTCCACCATGATCTTTTTTGTGTTTTCCTTTTGCAATTACTTACATGGATTACTTACAATAACATGACATGCGAGACCACACACAATAACCGTGTTACTAGGATCACCTACGACCGCAACACTCTTTCTTTTCTCATGCATGTACTTAAGACACCTAGAGTCACCATTCTTCTTCGGGTTTTGTTTTCGTTGTAAGTTTAGCCATTGCTACTTCCTTGTAGACGCGTGTGTCGACTAGACCATCCGTTCTACTTGATTGAGAACCCCAACTTTGATCAATAAATTGTGTTCTTCACTTCTATCTAGTGATTTCAGCACTTGTTCATACTTGTTCTTGCCGGTTTCTCGATTGCTTGCGGGACGGGTGCCTAGTGGCCGGGTGTTGCGCTCCACAAGATCGTGACAGACCATTGGAGGTGGTGTATCGGTTGCTAAGGCGCAGTCTTGGTAGGTCGTAGTCGGCCGTGAACGCCGTCTCCATCCCCAAATCGACTTATCCCCACCCTCTCACCGAAAGATCGGAAACAAACCCCGGCGTGTTCCCTCACCCGGTGAGCTCGGCGAGGTGGTGCCGCGGCGCTTCGGCTTAAGGCGAGCGCAGGGGCAGCCCCGACGCCACACACAACGCACCGCCACGCCGAAGTTGTCATCGCCGACGAACTCGAGGCTAGGCGCATGTCAAGGGCGCGTGAGCAGGGTAGGAGGACCTCGCTACGTGGTCGTGAGCCGTCCGTGGTGGCCGGCCGGGTTATATGCCGCCGTTCTTCGTCGGTAGGGTTATGCCCCCTAGACCGGCGGCTTGAGAGAGATTAGAGAGAGAGAATTGGTTTAATCTCGCCATCGAATCAATGTGCCATACATGGATAGATAAAGGCCCCTTGGCCAACCAACCGGGTCGTAGACTTAGGACTAATTATAGAAGCTAACAAATCAGATCCTTGACTTTCTAATCTAGCCACTTAAGCCGGTGCCTTCTGCCGCATGCGCTCGGCATGCTCGGGCCGCCTCAAGGCAGACGACCGACGCACGGCGTCTCGTGTAGGGAGCGTCCCCACATGACATCTCTCCCCTCTCGAGAGGTAGCTCATCCTCGAAGCCGAAGGCGCGGGAACGTGGCGCGGAATGTGTCAAGCGTCTTCCCAAGTCGGCGATGCGGTGAAGCGCCCTTCCAGCTGGATGAGCACACCGGCGCACACCACGTGCCAAGCGTGCCTTGACCGCGCGTTCGGCTCGCGCACAACCGCCCCATGGCGGATCGGAGGCGTGGAGGTGGTCCCCGTGGGCGCACCGCGGAACTCTTCGGGAGCCCGGCGTGGAAGACATCATGGAGTCGGGCCTGATGTGGCGAGCAAGACGAAGGGCGGCGTCGTTGATGAGCTCGGCGACGCGGTATGGGCCGTAGAACTTGGGCTTGAGCTTGCGGTCGTCCTGGGGGAAGTGAAGCGCCGGCGCCGCCACGCTGGGTAAAGAGCACCTAATCGCCCACTCGAGCAGGGGAGACCGCGGCGGTGGAGTGCGATCGTAGTGGCATTTGTGCGGCGCCGAGCCTGCTCCGGCCCGAGCTTGATGTCCTCCGGGAACTCAAGACGCTCCTCCATGGTCTTAGCCCACCGCTGCAACTCGTGTCTCACCCGGTCATAGGGATCAATGGAGGGCGGTCGCGCGCGTAGGCGACGCGAAGGCGTCTCGCAATGAGGGCGGTAGGCGGTGTTGAAGACATACTCCGCCCATGGCAACCACCGGAGCACCTCCGGGCCGATCACTGTCAAGCATCTCAAGTACATAATAATCACCGGTTTAGCGGACTCCGTACCGAATCCGGCGGGATGGAAGGCCCGTCGTCATCGGAGCTTGGTGCCACTCAAGCGCATGAGCTCGCCAAAAATTGGAGGTGAACACCGAGTCGCAGTCGGAGACGCGATGGATGTGGGATGCGGTGCGGGGGCGATGTCGTCCAAAAAACGCTGAGCCACACTCTCCGCCGAGTGCGGGTGTGCAAGGGGATGAAAGTGGATGTACTTCTTTGAAGCCGGTCGACGGCGGTCAAGATGACCGACTTGCCGCGGACACGGGGCGGTGCTTCAAACGAAGTCCAAGGCGTGTCGGTCCGACCCCCTGGCCGGTGCGGGCGGCGGGAGGCGTGGGCGGTCGGGTGCAAATGCTCCGCCTTGTTGCGTTGGCACCACGCACACAGCCGACCAAGTCTTGCACCGCTGCCATGTTGGGGGAAGTGGAAGTCGCGGCGGAGGCGGTCGAGGGTTATTTGGACACCTTCATGTCCCTCCCTCGTGCACGACCCAACAACACCTCTGCGGGAGCGGCGTGCCGGGGAATGTACACCGCCCATCAGTGCGGACCGGCCGTCCGCCGGCGTCCACGGCTGGTTGTTTGGAGGCGGGATGGATGTCCCTCCCCGGGAGGGCGACGAGGGGGGGTCCGTGGCTAAGCGGCGGCCCGGTCGGCGAGAGTCGCGAAGCGCGGGGCGTAGGCGGCATGCTGGCGCCGCTGTCCTCGGGCGTGTCCCGGCGGGAGAGGGCATCAGCCACGACATTAGTGAGCCCGACTTGTACTCCACGGTGAGTCGAACCCAGAGGAGCTTCCCACCCAATGATGTTGGGGGGATGGTGGAGAGCCTCCGATCGCGCAGGTACTTGAGGCTGTAGTGATCGGTCTTGACGACGGACCCGGCGACCCCACATGTACGGCCTCCCATGCCGCACGGCGTGGACCGACCGATCGAACTCGCGGCCAGGAGCGCAAGAGCCGGTGCGTGCGGCGCCACCGGTCGGGAAGAAGGCGAGCGTGTGGTGTCCCGGACCAGCACCGCCCGAACCCATGGGATGAAGCGTCGCACTCCACCACGAACGCCTTGGAGAAATCCCGCATGGCGAGCAACCGGCTGAGGTCACCAAGGACTTGAGGGCAGCAAACGTGGTGGGCCTCCTCGCACGGGGAGAAGTCGCCCTTTCAGGAGAGCGGTGAGCGGCGCGGTGATGGTGCCGTAGTTGTGGGACGAACTTCCTGTAGTAGCCCGGCAAGTCCAAGGAAGCCACGCACAGCCCTTGCCGACCGAGGCTGTGGGCCGATCCCGCACACTGGAGTTTGGCAGGATCCATGGCCACGCCCCGGCGGGCGAGGCGATGTGTGGCTGAGGTACGCCACGGACGACCTTGCGAAAGGCGCACTTGGAGCTTTGAGGAACCGTCAAGTAGCCGAGCTCCATGAGCGGCGAGATGTCGGAGGTGATCTGCCCATGTGCGCATCAGAATCAAAAATATCATCAAAAAATACCGGGACGAAACGCCGAAGGAACGGCTCGAGCACGCACGTTCATCAATGCCTCGAACGTGGCCGGGGCGTTGTGACGAAGCCCATGACCAGAACTCGTAGAGGCCATCGTGGCGCCCCTGAACGCCGCCTTGTGGATGTCGGCTGCCGCATGCGGACTTGGTGGTAGCCGGAGCGCAAGTCGAGCTTGGTGAAGAAGCATGCCCCATGGAGCTCGCCGGGAGCTCGCCCACGCGAGGATGGGAAAGCGCCCTTCACGGTGAGCGCGTTCAACGCCAGAAGTAGACGGCAAACGCCATGACCCGTCCGGTTTCTTGACGAGGAGGACCGAGAGGCGAACGCGGAGTCACTGCGTCGGACGATGCTCTTTGCTGTGGAATCATGGCGCACATTGGCGCCTCCAGCTCGTTTTTGTGCGCCGGGGGTAATACAGACGGTCGAATCGCCACCGGCGTGCCGGCCGGAGGACGATGCGTGGTCGCGTCGTGGCCGCAGAGGCGCTAGCCGGGCGTCGGCTCGGGGAAGAGGCCCCCAAAGCTCGCCATCAACTCGCCGAGGAGGACCGTCGGTGACGTGGTGGCCGCGAAGCGCCGCATCCCGTGGTCGGTCACGCCCCTCCCAACGGATCGCGGCGCCATCGCGGGTGAACGACATGTGAGCGCCGTGACGAAGTCCTGCATAATCGGGCCCAAGGTCACCATCCACCGGGTGCCCAGGACCACGTCATAGCCGGCGAGAGGCATGATGTAGAGGTCGACGCTGAACGCCGGCCCGGCTATGTCGAGGAGGGCTGCTCGCTTCGAACACGCCCGGGCATGAGATGCGCTCCGCTGGCCACCGTAGCGGTCATCGCGCTGGCCGGGAGTGTGCCTCGAGGCCCTGACGGTCTTTGCGCCGCTGCCTCCCCGATGAAGTTATTGTGGAGCCGGTATCAAGGAGGGCCTTGAAGGATGCGCCCCCGATGGTCACGCGCGCACTGCATGGTGTCACAAATGGGCATACCAAAGCAGCATGGAGGAGGGCAGCGGGGGGCTGCTTTTGCTGCGCCCCGCCCGCCGGCGAGGGCGGCTTCCTCGGCTTTCGACGCCATCGATGTAAGAGATGCGGCGGCACGATTTAATGGCCCGCGTGAGTAGGGCGTTCAGTTTGGCAACAAAGGCCCGGGCGACATCGGCTCCCACTTGCTCCTCCGTCGAGCCGCTTGGAGGCCCAGGCGCGCCATGGGTAGGCGAGGAAAGAAGGGTCGGTTCTTATTCTTGCCCCGGGAGGCACCGGGGAGACACCGGCGGAGGCGCGCGCCAGTGGCGTTGGGGCGTGGGCGGGCGGGCCGGGGTCGCCGCGGAGGCTGCAGGGAGGCGGTTGGCTGATCCGGTCCAGCTTCGATCAGCTCAACGTCCTGGGCGGACTCATGGCGGCGGCCAAGGTTCCGGCGCGTGGATGCGCACGGATGGCTCGGAGAGACAACCGCCGGTGTAGAGCTGTACACGCTGGCTTTCCTCCGGTCGACCGGCCCGGAAGAAGTGCACGGAAAGCGGTTGGGTATTCCTCCACCGATCCGTCGCGGCGGCTTTCTCCGTGAGCTCGAACACGGGCGCGGATCGCAGCCGGGTCCGAACAGTAGATTGAGGCTCTCTTGAAGCGCCCCCATGGCGGCGTGCCTTCATCCTCCTAGAGTTGGAGGAACCACAATTGGGCCACATCCTCCATGTTATGCGATGCCATCCACACCTTCTCCTCCGGCATGGTGCGTGGCGGGCGGAAATAGGCCTCACACCGATCGGGAAGATCGGTGGGTCGACTTTGCCGTCGGGGCGGGAACTCCATCTTCTAGAATTTCGGGGCGATCGGGTGGGTGCCGGGCCGCCGGAGTGGACGTTGGAGTCGGGCGGATGAGCCGATCTTCTCTCGCATGGTTGCCATGTCGGTTTGCATCTTGGACATATCGGTGGTGAGGTTCTCGGAGCAGCTTCATCACGTCGGCAATGGAGGGGCTGACGCCCATGGCCGGGCATGAAGAGGTGGTCGTGGACGGGAAGAGGGAGATGGTGGCGGTGGGTGGACTGGTTGGCGGCGGTGGAGGATTGGGTGGATGTGGTGGGAGAGGATCGACGAGGCTTTGATACCGGGTTGTCAAGGGCGGTGAGCCCGAGAGTAGGAGGACCACCGGCTCGTAGATCGATCGAAGCCGCCGTCCGTGGTGGCCGGCCGGGTTATGCCCCCTTGCCGCCGTTCTTCGTCGGTAGGGTTATGCCCCCAGACCCCGGCTTGAGAGAGATTAGAGAGAGAGAATTGGTTTAATCTTGCTTATGAATCAATGTGCCATACATGGATAGATAAAGGCCCTTGGCCAACCAAGCGGGTCCTAGACTTAAGGTCTAATTATAGAAGCTAACAAATCAGATCCTTGACTTTCTAATCCTAGCCACTTAAGCCGGCGCCTTCCTGCATGCGCTCAAGACGCTCAAGCGACCACAAGACGCCCCGATCCCAGGCGGGCGCCGTCTCGTGTAGGAGCGTCCCCACATGACAGCGCCTTTGGGGGGGCGGCCCTGGTCGACGATGGCGGCGGCAGCACTAGGTGGGCGGCTGGCCACCGAGGCCACGCCAGACCCTCCCCATCCTCCCCCGCACATGCCGAGGCTGTCCTTGGGGCCAGGGAGCCGGTGAGGACTAGAGGGGCTTGAGAAGCCACCGGTGGGCTGGAGGTTGAGGAACACCTATGGGCTGGTAGATCTACAGGTGGGATTGAGGATCCGGAGTTGGAATGGAGGAGGAGCTGCTGAGATGGGAGATCGGCGCGGTGGTGCGACGGTGCGCCACCGCCGTGGCCTGGAGAGGAGTCGGGCGGCTCCAACGGCTCGGGCATCAGTCCGGTGTACTACTGCTATACTATCTCTTATATAGGTCACATCGTCATCATCGCTAATTTACTGCACTCAATCGTGAATTCGTGATCAGGTTTATAATTTTCTAAATTTCTAACTCATTGTATTTATTGGAACATGGTAGATATTGCATAAGAAGCATTTGTCATGTGCTGAGTACATGAAAAAAAAAAGAAGAAAAAAAAGCAGATCAGTTCATAGAATCACATAGAGGTGCAAGTAATGTTGAAGCCAGTCAAGATCGGGGGCTTAATTGAACATTTTGATGCCAATGATGGTGTTACAGGAGAGCAAGATGCAGAAGCTAATGCCAACGAGGACACTCCTTGAGGTGAAAAATTTTAGCGTTATTTTCATTTCTTTGTTATACTATCGTTATCTTTAAGTTAACCCTTATTAGTATCATATACTTTAATCGTCTTGTTAAAAATTAGATTGTTGGGCCCTTGCTGTTCTGCTTGCCCAAGACCCTCGAAATCGTTTAGATGGCCCTAATTATAGAAGTAACTACGACCAACACAGCTTTGAACTATAGCCATATTTTTCTAGCCACTTCCCTGGAAGTGGACAACAGATTTGACATGGTGGTAAATATGAAAAGTATGGTAACACCTACACAGTTACTTGTGATCTTTGGTAATGAATTTTTAGAGGTACCACGGTCTTTCCATAGCACAACAACTTCTCCTTGCCAAATGCGATCCTGATTTTCTGTATTTGTTTATTTTGCAGTCCTAAGTTTTCTTTCTTCAGAACTTTATGCTTAAACATTATTTCGAAGAGAGATTGAAAGCAATAACCTAATTTAAAAATTATTCAGGCCATTAATTTCTCAATATCGAACCTGGACTGAGGAGGAGAATGCGGATGAGAATGCCTTCTCCAGTATCTGTCATTGTCTCCATGAGCGATCCATAACGATCTTGCTGGTAAGATGTAGCTGTTGCTCCGACCATGACTCTCCAGCCAGAAACCCTGCATAAAAGCATGTGTTGTTTGTCTGAACACAAAGTAGTATGACCAATGAATAATACGCATGCATGCCTTGGTTAGAAAATAGGAATAATGCGACCTAAAAGTCATCATAAACTTTGTTTGTCGTTGGGAACATTAAATTCGTGGAGATACAATACAATGCGCGGAACATACCTGTCGTCTGATTCTCGCAAAGTTAGCTTTGTTGACCCCTGATTCACACCACTGATATAGTTCGTCATTACAATCAATGAGTAGGTGTTGCAGACTGTAAAGCTGAGGCAAGGATTTAAGGCTCTTGCATCCTTCAATTGTGATCTTCACGAGTGAGTTGAGATCGCCCATCCACCCTGGCAATGCTGCCAGTCTATCACAGCAGCTCAAAGTGAGGTACTGAAGGGAAGAGAGGCGCCTTAGCCCCCCTGGTAAGAACTCCAGGGGACAGCTCACAACCATCAAGCTGTGAAGGGCTGTCAGGTTCCCCAACCATTCAGGCAGGTGTTTTAGGCCATCACATTTACTTACTGTCAAGGACTGGAGGGAGGAAAGGCTCTGAATGCTCTCTGGTAAAGCTTCCATCTCATGGCAGCTAATGATCGTCAAGTTCTGTATCCTGGGGAGATGGTGAAGCAATTTCCAGTTACTGGGAGGAACTTTGCAGGACAACACCTGTAGCATTGTAGCAAGCTCACCACGTCCACTTTTTTCATAGGATGACGCTATTACCATATCGCTGTTATTTATGTCCCACTCCTCCGCTCTTGGGAGGCCAGGCTTGAGCTTCAACTGGGGGCAGTTCCAAATCGTCAGCTTTACCAGCTTACGGAACATGAACTCCTCGCTGTCCCTGCCACAGTGATCAGTACTTGTAGTAACCCACTCCTCAAGGTAGAGCATATCATTCAGAACAAACTTTGTCAACCTTGGGAAGAACAACACAGATGATGATGAACCGCCGCACAAGTCCCTGCCATCGATCCTTGTGATCTTAGGCATCCCTTTCAACCGAAGCTCCTGCAGCCCTGGCAGCTGACCTAGTGGTGGCAGGCGGTCGCACATAATCAGGTCCTCCATGTTGATCCGTATGAGGTTGCCAAGAAAGGAGGTCACTTTGTCAATCCAGCCATCAAGTGCACAGCTTGCAAAACCTGTAACAAGAAAATGGGGTGATGCTCCACTGTTTACAATAGGTTGCTGCTGGAACCAATCTGGCCATGATTTGATGAGGCTAGACCGTGTGTCATACGCAACTGTCTCTACCTGTTCCAGCAAGCTTCTTGTATCTTCAATGCCTGAAATCTCTAGATTAATTAAACACTGCATGTTATTGCCTTTGGCTATCAATGTGTCAATCAAACCGCAGCAATCACTTGTCCCCAGATCCCCGAGACTGATGAGGGAAGCATTAAACTTCCATCCATCACTAGGAATGCTGCTGGAGCCATTGACATGCAATTCGGTAGTGTAGCCCAAGGGACACCGCAAGCCCATGTAGTCTGCCAATGACTGCATAGCCTCATCCTTCTCAAGAAGCTGTTGCGACGCTCTACTACTTGCTCTTACTCGCCAGTTTATGCTTCTTGGAGGACATGGAATCATTGTTAACTGAGGGCAGTCGTATATGTTGAGCTCCTGAAGCGAAGGGAACATGAACAACCCTTCAGGTGATGCTGTTAACATGCTAGTGCACCATTCTTCCAGGTTGTCCATGAATTCCAAAGTGAAACTTTGCAAGTTCTTGAGTATTCCGGTGTCATCACATAATTCTCTGCCTAGTCTCCTGATGTTGGGAATCCGGGATAGGTGCAGCTTCTTGAGATTTGCGAGCTGCCCGAGCTGTGGCAATCTGTTGCACTCTGGAAAATCAATCAACCAGAGTTCGTCGAGCTGACCCCGACGGACGGAACCGATTTCTACGTTCCATTCAGGGAACCTTTCGCCCATGTAACCCTGTACAATAAACTTTTGAAGATTTTCAGGTGGCTCAAGCGCCTGAAGCACTGCCTCGTCCTCAACGAATCGGTAAACATTCAATGTCCACATCAGTCCCAAACTATGTAATCCCGATCTCACCGACATCTTTAGTGCTTCGGCCTCATCAACTGCTAGCACATTCTGGAGGCAATACAGTTCCAACTCAGAGAACTTCTCCTGCTCCAGCTGGGTAATGTTGCTTCGGATGCTACCAACCTGCTCTTCAATGACAAATGCAGGTAACGACTGCAGACCAGCACGTAGCCTATGTTGCAGAATGGGCTTCCTCACCGATTCTGCACAACCATCCAGCAAAAAGAACCTGATGCTTTTCATTTGGCCCAGCCTCTCTGGTAAATTTCCCAATTGAGTACAGTCAGAAAGATTCAGTGTATGGAGATGTACAAGGCTGCAAAATTCTTCAGGCAGACCTACAAGTTTCGGACAAGATGACATATCTAAGTACTTCAAATCCACAACAAGCTTGTTGAGACCATCAACAGGTATGTTTAATTCAGAACAGCTTGAGATGTTGAGGTATTGGAGACCTGTAAGTCTAACGAAAGAATCTGGTAGGTTGGTAAGTTTCAGGCAGCCTGATAGATCCAATTGTTTCATCTTCTTCAGATCACCAAGAGATTCTGGTAACTTGCAAAGACATGAGCAGCCCGACAAATTAAGGTTCTCCAAATTCTGGAGTCCGGCAAGATCGTCAGGTAATGAACAAAGTTGATGGCAGTTCTTTAGGGACAAAAAACACAGGCACTTGAGTTTGTAGAATGAACTGGGCAGTCCCTGCAGATTCTTACAGTCTGATATGTCAAGATGCATCAACTGATCCAATTTGGCAAGTGAGTCTGGTAGTCCAGAAATGCTACTGCCATGTAGATTGAGATACTGTAGTTTGGACAGAGTGCCGATGTCTTTGGGGAGCTCTTTGCATTGTATTCCTGAAGCGTTAAGGTACCTCAGCTGCAATAGTTTTCCAATCTTGGAAGGAAGCTTCTCAATATGATGCCCACTAATATCCAGGACCTTCAGACGTTTGGCAAATGTGGAATTGTGCCATTCGAACTTCAATGTAGGGCAGTCTTTAATATGCAGAGCCCTTAACCCAGCAAGCTTATTATCCTTATGCAAGTTCTCCTTATTACAAGCAAAAACCATGGCATAGAGAGGTGAACCACGTGTACATGACTTTGTATCCTCATTGAAAATTACTAATTCATCATTAGAAACTAACTTAGCAAGGTCGTGTACCAAGTCATGCATCTTAAGTTTGGCTGGAGCTCCAGAACTCCTTGTCGTCACCTGAAAAATGTTCCTCAAGAGATCAATGGAATCACTGGCTAGTAATTTTTTTTTACAAAGCATGTTTTTATTGAAAACGAGATAATTACATTAAGTCGATACAAATATCTTTGGTTCACTGCCGAGCTCGACATATTGAGATGCAGAAAGCCTACAATAATTTTTTGAGACAAAAGGCAGGAGCTCTGCCGCTCAATTAAGATGGTAGAAAAGTATTTACAAGAAGGGTAGCCAAACAAGGTGCAAGCGCACCCGAAAGGCCAGCCCGCCCACACGACGCGGAAGAGAACACCACCGCCATGAGTCATCGTTGCCCAGCAAGATTGCATAGCAACCCGCAGCTCCGACTTCTCCTGGCAGACCCGGCACAGACCAAATGAAAAACAAGCGGACACACGGGGCGAAGGCGGAACAGGTCATCGTTGCCTAGCTCGAAATAGAGCAGCTCCGACTTCCAATCTTGAACCTCGGCCCCTCTTCGGTTCTTGCCCGACTTCGAAGCAGACCGGTCGGCGAAGAAAGGGGTTCGCCTTGTGTCATCGTTGCGAGCCACGTCCCCTCCAGCGTAGCAGCTCCGACGCGCCACGAACTCCCCTCCGCCCGCACATCGGACGCCCGAAGAAGAAGAGCACCAATCGGTTCGGGCTCGACTTCCGGCGCAAACCGGTCGGCGAAGAAAGGGGGTTCGCCTATGCGTCATCGTTGCCGAGCCACGTCTCCTCCAACGCGGCAGCTCCGACCGGCGCCACGAACTCCCTCCCCCGCACATCGGACGCCCGAAGAAGAAGAGCACCAAACCGAAGACGGCGTCGTGGCGGGCGTAAAGCGGCGCCCGGGAAGGGGATGGCGTGGGCACGCCACCGCCGCGTCGTCAAGATGGACAGGGCTTTCGCGTAAAGGACTGGGGAGCACGGCGCCCTCAACGGGAAGCGGCGCCCACGGGCACCGCCGCCGCAAAGGCTTTCGCCCAAGGAATCCCCGGCACCCACGTCCGACCAAGACCGAGTCTATCTTGCCGCCGTTGTCGGTTGCCACCGCTCCGTCATCCCCGAGGACCCCATCCGGAGGCATCGGACGCGCCCGCCTACGGCGCGCCCGACGAAGGCTGCGTCGGCGCCGCCACCTTCGGTCAGGCCGAGAAACCGAGCTTTGTCTTGCCGCGGCGTGTCAAACTGCCGCGCGAAGTCGAAGGCCCTCGCCGCCCCGGCAGCACCGCAACCGTGGCCAGCCAGCCGCCGTCGGTCACGTGCACCCCTGCGAGGAAGCCGCCCCGACCTAGAGGACCATGGATCGGCGGGAACAGGTCGGCCTTTGGTGCCGCCCCTCCATGGCCCGGCACCGCGGGGCCCTCCCCCAACATGGGGCGCGGATCCGAGCACCAAGTCCCCGATCCGGCCGCCCGAGGCTCGGGAGCCCGGGCCGATTCCGGCGGCGCCACCCGGCGAAGGCGAAGGAGGGACGGAGGAAGGAAGAGGACCGCCCCGCGCCGCCGCGCGGCTTTGCTCCGCCGCCGCCAGCGGCCGGCGCTGCCGGCGGAGCGGCGGGCGACCTATGAAACCTGTGACTGCGGCTGCAGGCGCCGCCTCGCGCCGCGCGGCGCCAGCGCCACCACCAGGGGAAGGAGCCCCGCCGCCCCCGCCCGGCGGCGCGGCGGGCGGCCTTGCCGGCGGCCTGCTCCGGCGGTGGCGGCGGAGGATGGAGGATGGAGGAGGAGGGAGGGCGGCTAGGTTTCCACCGAGCCGCCCGCTAAAGCCTACAATAATAATGTGTCATGTAATACGATATTCCCGATTTCCATCCATTCTCTTTTATAAGGCGCTCATGTATATCAAGATTCAAACTTTAAAATTTTTAGTCAATAATTTAGCTAACTGTTTTAATTATTATAGTATAAACTTGATATGCTTAGATCTATAAATGTACTAACCGATTACCATAAATTTATAGGTATAACAATATAGAATAGAATAGAATAAATAAATATCAAAATGCAATTTAGGAGACCATGTAATGTTGAGCTAGATGATGTTATACTAAATCAGATGGCAATCAGCAACAGCGTGAACGGAGCCCTAAAAAGAGCACATAATGTTGGGCTGTATATGTGATGGAACACGTAAGGCAAATGCATATTTGTAGGGCATTTTGTTTTATTGGTCTAATGTTGAGTAGAGAAGTGCTTGACCAGTTTAGATAGATGGTCGTACTATTAAGAGGGGTAAACTTATTTGCATATCGGTCATCTAGTGCTACTTAAGCGACCTGACTTTGCATATGTTGCTAAAGGATCGAGTTGGCATGGTAAGAAAGTGAAATCCTTTGATTTTTTTTTTTGGTAAAAGACTAATTCACTGCACAAGTTGGTGGAACACTTAAGAATTAGCACATTTGCGAAAAGACTTAAAAAAAAGGAGCCTAACCGTGCCTCAGCCCATCGGCACTGTTCACCAGGGGTGGACATGTGGTGCAAGTAAGCATGAAGCTATTGCAGAAACCTACAAATTTGATTCAGTGAAAGACAATAACTCACCGAAGATGGCCCTGAATCTTGAAGAAATGACATGTCCAATAATTCATGAATATTTTTCTCTGCAAGCCATTTAGTTTCCCCGGGTTTCCAGTTATACGCTGATTTTCCCATGGGTTTTCAGTTATTAGCCCAAGAGCAATCCATTGGTGGCATAATTCTTCACGATCAATCTCACAGCCTTTAGCAAAAATTGCACAGTAGGCAAAGCATAACTTCAGACTTCGAGTCATTAAGCTGTATGTCAGCCTGAGGGATCCCAGAACAGTTTTCTCAATAGAATCTCGTCCATAATCTGATGGGGACGGTAGCGAACTCAATAGTTCTTCACTGGTTCCTGGTTTCAATTGGGATGCAATAGTCTTCAGAGCCAAAGGTACACCTCTGCACTTTCTTACAATTTCATTAATGTCACCTTCACGACAATATGAGGATGCAACTTGCTTAACTAAATCAAAGCTGAGCTTGTCTGACAAAGGTTCCAAGAGAAATATTATTGCTTTTGTCGTATTCAACTGAATAGCTTTGCGTGAAGTAACTAAGATGGAGACATTGCTGCCTAGTATACCCTGCAAGTTCTCCAAGTGATGAAATGGATGATTATCCATTTCCCTTTTTAGAAAAGGACAAAGATTATCCAATACAATGAGACAATTACTCGTGAGCACCGTTCTGAGATTCTGGTATATGGATTCAAGAGGCTCATCAAGACTCCAACGTCTGTGTTCAATTAATGAGTTCAATATAGCTCTGCAAATCTCATTTTCGTCCCAATTTTGGCGCAAGTAAACCCAGGCCCTCTGAGGAAATGCCTTCTTGATTCTTTCATCATTGAACACTAATTTTGCGAGTTCTGTCTTACCAACACCAGCAAGCCCATGAATAATGATGCAGTTATTGGAGCTAAGCAGTCTATTAATGACAGATTCTTTCTCAATTCTACGACCAACAATCACATCTGATGGCCATGATGCTGTTTCTATTTCCTCATCAGTAACTGTTCTACGTTCAGGTATCAACTCAGTCCCATAATTTTTGCGATCCTCATTTATTTCATTCAACTTTTTTTTCATCCTCTTCATGTGCTTGGCCATGTCACCACTAATAATTATCTGTTGAAACAATTAATTCATCAATTCCAGATGTCTATTTTGGAGTGAAAACTTTAGACAAACCAAGGCAATATTTTTTTTTTAATAAATATGCCGCACTGAATATCTAGATTTAACGCCAAAATTGGTTAAAAAAAAGATAACTTTGCCGGTGGAGATTTGAGATATAAAATATAAGCAACAACTATAAACTATATACCTGAAAATGCATGATGAAACATGTTTAGCGGTGTACTGTACGCCATAGCATTTGAGAGTGCATGTGTGGTGAGGACGAGGGTGTGGATGATGGTGACCTCGCAAGAACCAGCGCCCTTTCATTACCAGTGACTTAGGTGATAACACCCTATCTCCCACAGTATGACTACTATAGTTTTTTTTTTTTTTTTTTTTTTTTTTTTTGCGTGGCGTTTTTAGATTAACCGTGGTGGGCTAGGGCGCCCGTCACGGTGGTGAGGTCATAGTAAATGCATGATTAGCTGTGTCGGTTGCCCCTGTGCTCGCCATGGTTAATCGACATAAAAAATATATTAAAAATGTTGAGCCCAATATGAGATCCTTACACGCCGCCACACCTGCAGCCCCAGCAACCGGATCTACTGTGGAATCTCCATCGTTCGTCGCCGGAGGAGCATGAAGGTGCCACCAATAGATCCATGGGGGAGAAGGACACCATCGCCGAATCCGTGGATGAGGAGGTCAGCGTCGCCGGATCCATGGAGGATGAGGGCGCAGCCGGTGGGTCCGAGAGAGGAGGACAAGGGTGCCATTGGATCCATTGGGGAGGAGGGTGCCACCGCCGGATCCATGGAGGACGAGGGCGCAGCCGCCGGTTTCATGGGGTAGAAGGCCAACGCCGCCAGATCCGTGGGAGATGAGGGTGATGCCGCCAGATTGGTGAAGGTCACTCCAGGATTCGTAGAGGAGAGAGGCACCATGCAAGTGCTACTCGGTGGAGTGAGGGGCACCGCGCTGCTGCTCTCGGCTCGGTGAAGGCTACCGATGCTGCTCGATGGAGGGGTGGAGGTGTGTGCCACCACCGCCGCCGGAAGGATAGAGGAAGAGAGGCGCCGGGAGAGTGGGAGGAGAGAGGGAAATGGTTCGACTGAAGGAGAAAATGAAATGAACAAATGAAACCCTAAGTCCTGGTTATATATGAGCCTGGTAGAATAATGAGTATGGGGTTTGCCTCTATGGTGGGCCTATTAAATTTCTGGCTACGAAAAGTTTATTTAATGTGGCAGGCATCCTAACTTGCCTATCACGGTAAATAGATATTAATCGTCACATGCTTTTTTAAGTTGGCTCTCACGGTAAATCTATTTTCTGTGACGGACAAAAATGCCCGCCATGGTAAATAAAAAACAACCTCTATAGTTAATCGGGACATTAACCGTGATGGGCAAAAAATGTGCCCGCCACTGTTAATAATTGGCTATGTCTTGCAAAAGCAATTTTGTAGTAGTATACTCCCTCAGTCCCATAATACAAGTCGTTCTAGGATTCGAATTTTGTCCCACAAAGCTTGACGTTTTAGAATACGTTCACCACTACTACTAGCCTGGTAGCATGCATCCTTGTTCCTTCGTGCTCACTTTTTTCCAATCCGAAGTACTCCTAACTCAGCACATATGAAAGGAAGTACTATTGAATTTAGGGGCATGCATGCCTTTTGGCAATGTCCTTTGTAGTCACGCCTAATGCTAAAATGACTTGTATTCTGGGACGGAGGGAGTATAAGATTACAATACCCTATTAGATATACTGTAACATGCCTCGTATTTATAATAGAGGAATATCACAAATAGTTAGACTATAGATGAAGTTGAGGTTTAACATCCCTTATAGTCATATTGGGACCATCGTAGATCGTCGTCAAATTGGAGAAATCATCGGAAGACTAGATCCCTATAGTCATAGAAATGTCACATTGCACTTGCACCAATGGTATGACTAGAAAACAAATCAAATGCGGACATAACTCTTTATTCACTTGAATAACAGAGGTTGTGGTTGACATGGTTAAAGCTTTAATAGAGGCAAACAAGTACAAAGAGTCACTAACTTTCTACACATGGCAACAAGATGATGAGTTGACCCATCAGTGAAGGTGGAGGAGTTACTCAGACATATTAATAAGGGGTCAGTTGTCATTATTCAGCGACAATGATGGTGATACATGTCCTAAAGGTGGGTGGTAGTGGAGCCTCATATAGGAGAACATGAGCTCTTGCCCCTTGCTGTTGGGCTATCCCTAGGATGAATTTGGAGCCTATCAAAGCAGCCCAAACCAGCCACAAGCCCAGTGCTTGTGCACCGTTGATCTCGGTTTGAATCAATGGTTCAGATTGATCCTAGCAAGGATAAAAGAGGGGAAACCCTAGCCTCCATCAGATGAAGCATTGGAGAGAGGTGTTGCTACTACTGTTGAGTGAGAGGATCTTGAGAGAAGAGAGGAAGAAGAAGGAGAAGAAAAATCTATCCAGATTTTGGCGCTCGCCTTTAAGCTAGTTGTTGGACGCCCAAATGTAGTTCGATTGGCACCAAACTTGGTGAGCTCGTTCCTCACTTGGAATACTTTGATCTGTTCAGTTTATTTGAGGATTGGTTGAGTAGGCATCAAATTTGAGAGGGGTTTTGTCAGTTCGTGTCATTGTAGTTTCAGGACAGAGTAATTTTGGGAGCTGATTTGTTTGAGGGGTCAAATGGTGTCCGATTGAGATAAAATTTGGTCAGTGGTTAGGGGACTCATGGATCTACTTGTCTACCAAGACTTGTACACATTGGATCTATATTTTGTGAGATATGAACTGATTACCAAGGTGGAAGTGTAGAGAGACACACCGCACACCTAATCACGGTGGGGTGACCTTCATTATATAGCCTAATAGGCTAGGGTTACAATGTACAAGGCCAATGGGCCGTACGCCCAATATGGGCTGACTATTACATTCTAACACCCTCCCTCGGTCTTAGCGGGGAGTGTCACGAACACAAAAGACGGATCTAAAGTCGGTGAACAACCGTGCAGGTAACCCTTTGGTCATGATGTCTGCGAACTGATGAGATGATGGGACATGGAGCACCCGGACCTGTCCCAAAGCAACCCTCTCGCGGACGAAGTGAATATCTATCTCAATATGCTTCGTGCGACGATGATGAACTGGATTGGCGGTCATGTAGACTGCACTGACGTTGTCGCAGTAGACGAGCGTCGCCGAAGAGATGGGTGCATGGAGCTCCTGAAGTAACTGACGAAGCCAACAAGTCTCAGCCACAGCGTGCGCAACAGCACGATACTCAGCCTCCGCACTCGAACGAGAGACCGTAGTCTGGCGTTTTGAGGACCAGGAGACTAGGTTGTCGCCGAGGAAGATACAGTAGCCTGAGGTGGAGCGCCGAGAGTCTGGACAACCAGCCCAATCAGCATCGGAGTAGGCAGTCAAGCTGGTGATGCTGCCTGTGCCGATGTGAAGCCCGGTGGACAGGGTGCCCTTGACATACCGCAAGACACGCTTGAGCATCGCAAAATGCGGCTCGCGCGGGTCGTGCATGAAGAGGCAAACCTGCTGAACCGCGTAGGCGAGGTCCGGGCGAGTCAGCGTAAGGTACTGGAGAGCACCGGCGAGACTGCGGTACTGAGTAGCGTCCGCCACCGGAGCGCCGTCAGTAGCGGAGAGCTTGGCATGAGTGTCCACAGGGGTCGCTGTAGAGTGACACTCAGCCATGCCGGCGCGCTGGAGCAGATCCACAGCGTACTGGCGCTGAGAGAGGAAGAGGCCGTCAGCAGATCGCGTGACAGAGACCCCGAGGAAGTGATGAAGATCCCCGAGATCTGTCATGGCGAACTCGGAGTGAAGAAGCTCGGTGAGGCGACGAAGAAGTGAGGTCGACGAGGCTGTCAGGATGATGTCGTCGACGTAGAGCAGTAAGTAGGCGATGTCGGCGCCCGCTTTGTAGACAAAGAGGGACGTGTCGGAGGTCGAAGCAGTGAAGCCGGACCGCTGGACGAAGCCGGAGAACCGCTGGTGCCACGCCCGTGGCGCCTGCTTGAGTCCGTACAAGGACTTTTGCAGGAGACAGACATGGTCGGGAGCCGCCGGGTCGACGAAGCCAGGCGGCTGCTGGCAATAGACCGTCTCGTTCAGATGGCCGTGGAGAAAGGCGTTCTTCACGTCCAGCTGATGTATCGGCCAGGAGCGAGAGGCGGCGATGCTGAGGACGGCCCGAATGGTGGCCGGTTTAACAACCGGGCTGAACGTCTCGTCGTAGTCGATGCCGTACTGCTGCGAGAACCCACGAACAACCCATCTGGCTTTATGACGAGCCAGAGAGCCGTCGGCACGATACTTGTGCTTGAAGACCCACTTGCCGGTGATGACGTTGGCGCGAGGTGGTCGAGGAACGAGACGCCAAGTGCCATTGTCCACGAGCGCCTTGTACTCCTCAGCCATGGCCGCGCGCCAGTTGGCATCGGCGAGCGCGGCGCGGGAGTTGCCTGGCAGCGGGGAAGCTGTACTGGAGACCGCCGCGGTGAAGCCGTACCGCTGCATTGGCGGCGGTAGAGAGCCCGTCTGGGAGCGAGTCGTCCGCACAGGAGGCTCTGGAGCCTGAGGCACCGCCGCCTGCGGTGCTGGAGCCGGCTCTGGGGCGGAGGAAGCTCTGGCTGCGGCTGTGGAGCCGGGGCCGAAGCGGGACGACGGACATAGTGGAGGCCGTGCCACCGCTGCACAGCGACAGGTGCAGCGACAGGGGGGCGGCGCTACCCGCGGGTGCAGGAGGTACTGTTGCCGAGGTAGAGGTGGCCGGCCGGGGGCACCTGTGGCAGCGGGCGCTGCTATGCCACAAGATGGCAGGGTCCAGCCCGACTGGGTCGCTGTCGTCCTCCGAGGGCCGTGAGTGCTCGACATCCATGGTGGATGGAGCAGCCGCGGGTAGTATGTCCTGTAACAAAAATTCCAGAGAATCCGGTCGAGGCTTGGAAGCCGCAAACGGAAAGTGAGTCTCGTCGAAGACAACATGTCGCGAGATGATGATCTTGCGATTGGAGAGATCAAGACACCGGTAGCCCTTCTGGGAAGGAGGGTAACCGAGAAAGACACACGCCGCTGAGCGAGGAGACAATTTATGGGGAGTCGTGGCACTAAGGTTTGGGTGGCACAGGCAACCAAAAACTCTAAGGATGGAGTAGTCTGGCATCTTGCGGTGAAGAAGATGATAGGGAATACCGTTATGTATGGACGATGAGGGCCGCCGGTTGATCAGAAACACGGCGGTGGAGAGAGCTTCGACCCAATAGGATGGAGGCATAGCAGCATGGATCAGAAGTGTGCGAACGACATTGTTCAGTGTGCGAAGCATCCGCTCAGCTTTCCCGTTCTGGGCGGATGTGTAAGGGCACGAGGTGCGAAGCAGGATGCCGCGGCTGACTAGAAAGTTAGCGGTGGCTTTGTTGATGAACTCGGTGCCATTATCTGCCTGAAAACAGCGCACAGGAAAACTGAACTGTGTATGAGCATAAGCAACAAACTGAACAATATGGTCATGAACTTCGGATTTATGGCGTAGAGGAAACGTCCAACAATAATGAGTATAATCATCGACTATCACAAGATAGAATTTATAACCAGAAATACTCGAAACTGGAGAGGTCCAGACATCACAGTGAACGAGTTCAAAGGGTGCTGATGTACTAGAAACTGAACTAGCAAATGGCAGTCTAGCGTGTTTGCCTAGCTGACAAGCATGACAAAGGCAGCGAGCTATTTTATTACATTGGATAGCTGATAGTTTATGTAGAGTAGTGACGACAGCAGGTGCAGGATGACCAAGGCGGGAGTGCCACAGCTCCGGGGAGACGACGGCGACATGGCAGCGGGGTGGTGGATGATGTGGAATGGTGTAGAGGTCCTCGCTGCTATTGCACCGAAGGAGGAACATCTTGGTCTGGAGATCCTTAACAGAAAAACCAGAGGCGTCAAACTCAATAGAACAGTTATTGTCGCGAGTAAGCTGTCGAACAGATAGCAGATTACTAGTGAGCTGTGGAGCGACAAGAACATTATTAAGACAAAAAGGACGATCAGCTATGTGAATAAGGGAAGTGCCACGACTAAGAATAGGAATGGATTGACCGTTGCCGACCGTAATGGACGATGGTGGCGACGGGAGACGGGAGAGTAAAATACCGTCATTGGAGGACATGTGGGATGTCGCCCGCCGTCCCATGACCCAAGGTGGAGATGCTCCCCGAACCGCCATCCGGGTTGAGGGCGGCAATCGGCCCCGCTTGCATCCCAGCTGCCTGGTGGAGGCCCGTACGCCGGGGGGCCGCCGGCAGCGGAGAACTGGGGCGGCGCGAAGGCTGTGTGTGCCTGTGGAGGGGGCACATGAGGCGCTGTCCACTGCTGCTGCCGCCGCCGCCGGCGGTGGCCACTGACCTGCCCAAGGGTTGTAGCAAACCCAAGGGCCGGCCGGCCGGGAGCCCTGGCGCCCACCGGCCACCACCTTGCCGCTTGCTTGCGCCCACCGCCGCCCCCGGCCGCCACGCCTTTGTTGTTGGTTGCCACCACGCCCGCCCTTGCCCTTGCCCCCTTGCCTTTGCCACGATCGTTGGGTGCGTAAGAGGTGGACGGGCGGGACGGGCGGCGTGTAGGAGGGTGTGGAAGAGGGCATGAAGGGTGAAGCAGAGGTCTTTGCCTTCGTAACCAATGCGGAGTTCCTTGACGCCGAGCATGTTGGTGGCAGCCTTGAAGTCGAAGCGGCGACGTGTTGGCGATGATGTCCGCGGTGGTGGTGGCGGCGAGGGTTGAGGCCGCGACAGAAGGTTGAGCACGAGCTACGGGGGAGATGGTGTGGCCGACCTCGTGAGGGCACGCCAGTGCGCTTCATCTGCTGGGTGTAGGCGTCGACGGATAGGTCGCCTGGGGACAAAGTTGTGGAATTCCTGCTCGAGGACGACCGCGCGAGACTCCTTGTTTGCCTGGAACAGTGCCTCGATGGAGACGTACAGAGCGCGCGCATCCTGATCGGGTTCCATGGCGAGGTCGAGGACGGTGTCGTCGATGGAGCCGCACATCTAGCCGCGAATGCACGATCCGGTGAGACCACGGGATTAGTCGGGCGTGCAGCCTCCGGCTCCGTCGATGTGGCCGAAAGCAGCCCGCATTTGGCGCGAGAGGGCGGTGAAGAACGCCTTCCACTTGGAGTAGTTGGGGCGCCGAGGCCGAGGGTGATCGGCACCGCCGCTTGACGTTGACGGAGGTGTAGCCGGGCGTAGAAGTGCGGAGCGATGGCATCTGCGGCAGGAGCACCGGAAGTGCCCGAGCCGAGGACGCCGGAGGTGCCGGAGGATGACGATGAAGACGTCATGGCGGCGCGAAGTGGAACGCGCGGCCAGGGTGGCGACGCGCAGGAGGAGACGCGCGGTGGCCGGGCGGGCGGCGCGGGACGCGCTGGTTGGTTGCGGCGGCGTGGGGGCGCGCTGGGCCGGTGGCGCACACCCCTCACAGAAGAAACGTCGGGCGGAGGAGAAGAACGCGAGCGGAAGGAAGCGGATCGAAGCGGAAAAAACTGGATCAAGTGGAAGGAAGGGATCGGTAATTGGCTGGATACCATGTAGAGAGACACACCGCACACCTAATCACGGTGGGGTGACCTTCATTATATAGCCTAATAGGCTAGGGTTACAATGTACAAGGCCAATGGGCCGTACGCCCAATATGGGCTGACTATTACATTCTAACAGGAAGGAATCCGTGACTTCTCTATTTGGTTGTTGTTATTCCTTTTGTTAGAAGGTTGTGGTTGTTGCCAAGTTGTAACTTGATGAATCTGTTGTTGCTGGTGCAATATTCTAGATGCTCTAGAGAAGACTCATTGTACCCATTGTTGATTATAGTGGAAGCTTGGCTTGGAGTGGGCCGGTTGGTCCCGTTGTTTTTGCTACTCACATTGAGGAGGTTTTCCACGTAATGTCAAATGTGCATTGTAATTGTTATTTCCGCTACGTATCTGGTGGTAGAAGTTCTCATCATGATTTATCACAAGTTGAGGGATTAATTGTGCTTTGTTTTTGCACGTTTATTCCAACATAGTGGTATCAAGAGCTTTGGTTCAGATTGTGTTCAGTTAGTTCACCTTTATTACTTGTTGATTTGCCTTGTGGTGAAGATGGAAACTAATACCAGCATAATGATCTCATTGAATGGTCTAAATTTTCAAGCTTGGAAGGGTAAGATGGAGGATCTACTCTACGTGAAAGAGTATTGAAAGCCAGTGTTTGTTGAAGCAAAGCTAGTTGATAAATCCGACGATGAATGGCGGGTTCTTCATCGTCAAGCTTGTGGGTTCATTCGATAGTGGGTCGATGACAATGGTTTGAACCATATCATTGAGGAGACAGATGCACGTACATCATGGTAGAAGCTAGAGGAGTTGTATGCCCGAAAGGAAGGTGCAAACAAGATGTTTTTGATCAAGTAGTTGATGAATTTGAGGTACTGAGATGGTACTCCTGGGGCTGATCATGTGAATGCATTCCAGGGCATAATTAATCATCTTTCTTCCGTGGGAATCTCATTTGAAGAAGAGGTTATAGCATTGCTGCTACTTGGCTCATTGCCAGACACTTGGGAGACTTTAAGAGTTACTTTGTGCAATTCAACCCCTAATGGTGTTTTGGAACCTTGTCAAGACCAAAGTGATAAATAAAGAAACAAGAAGACTAGCTGAAAGGGATAGTTCCTCCTCTAAATCTGAGGTGATTGTCACTGCATATGAAGGTAATAATGGTTGTTCTAGTTCCACTGTTGAGAGGATCACTTTAGTTTCTATTGATGAAACCATCAACCATGTGAGTGGTGATGAGATGATTTGGATACCGGATAGTGGTGCTACCATGCATGCTACATCTCATAGAGAGTAGTTGTAACACCCTGAAATTTTGCATTTTTGGAAATAGCTTAAATAAATTAAATATTCATTTTTTGTGCTCATGAGAATATAAGAAAATAATAATTTTTGAGAAAATAAAATAAATCATAAGGTTAGACACATGTGATGCACTCATGCTGCTGCATATTTCTTATTGATGTGACTGGATTTCAATAGGAATTTGAGTTGAGTCCAAATTTGATTTCAAAAGCATTTTGAAAAGAGTTTAGAAATTGAAAAAGGAATTCTTTTTCCCTCCCTTACTCCTTTCTCATTTCAGCCCAGCAGGCCCAGCCGGCCTACCCCTTCTCTTCCTTGTTTTCTCACTGGACCGAGCCCGAGCCTGGAATCCCACCTGGGCCGGCCCACTTTGCCAAAGCAAGGAGCAGCAGCGCTGCTCTTTTTGCCTTGACTCGCTGCCACTGACCTGTGGGTCCCGCGGGAGCTACAGGGGCTTCCCCTTCCTCTCGCATGAGTCGGACGCCACAGCGGCGCCGATTCCCGCTGATGCCGGCCCCTTTCCTTGCCGCGCGTCCCTTCCTTCTAGGTGCCGGTGCCCGTCTTTATAACCCGAGCCGCGAGCGCTGCAGCGCCGTTTCCCCATCTGCTCGCGCCGCCATCGCCTTCAGTGCAAGCACGAGCCGCCGCCTTGCCGTCCGCGCTGCCGAGCTCGGAGCACCGCCTCGCCGCCGTTTGTCGCCGTCCGAAGCCTCGTTGAGGTTCGTGTGGTCGATGCGAAGCGGGTAGGTTCATTTTCCTTTGGATTTTCGCCCTCAGTCGCTCATGTCACGCCGTCGTTTTGACAGAGCTCCGTCCGCCCGCCATTCTTCGCCATCCATCGTCGACCGACGATCTCACTTCGATTCGTTGCGTAGGTGAGCCCTACTTGACCCCATATATCCGCCAGTGCCTTTTATTCGTCGTATTTGGGGCCACCACGGCCGAGTTCCAGCACGCCGGCGAGTTTGTCGCCGCCGGCCATGGCCGAACGCCGAACGCCGCTGCCGCGCATTCCACTCACGCGGTCGCATCAAACGCGGTCGCGTTTGCTCTTGCAACGCTCCCGTGCTGCCAGGTGCCCGTAACACGAACCGCATGGCGGTTTGGCGCACTCCGGCGACCCACACCGTCGTCCAGGGTGGTGGCGCCACCACCGGGCACTGTTGCCGGCCGACGGGATGACTTCCCGATCGATCTGATCTAATCGTGGCCGCCCAGTCGAGATCCGACGGCCAGAAATCAAAGATACCCTTTCGGGTGTCCATCTTGCAGAAAAGCCCCTGCTGCTTTTTAAAGAACTCAGCGCAGTCCTTTGCGCGTTTCTATGATTACGCATTGACTGTTGAAAAGCGTATTTCCATCAGTTGAGTTCCAGTTTACGCTTTCGGAATTTACAGAACTGCCATTATTTTCTTTTGCTTATAACTTTCACGCTTTAAGTCCAAATCGATCCGCTCAAGTTGCGTTAGGATCGTAGTTAAATTTCCTAGATGTTTTTGCCTCTATTAGTTCAGTTTAGCACTGTTAATTTTTGTAGTTAGATTTAATTATTTATCTCGCTTTAATTAGCCTTGTTTTATTAAGTAACTCACTTTCGATTTAGCTCCGATTCGCGTGACCTTTATATATCTGTGATCGTAGTAAATCGTAGAATGATTTATGAAACTTTTCAATTTATTTCTGTACTGTTGGTGTAATGTTCTAATGATAGGCTTGTTTGCTTTGCATGAATGATTCCGGATTGCGTGTTGTTGCGGGGTGTTTGAGTAGAAGGTGATCAGTTTGTTGGTGATCAAGTACTACGGTGACGAGGAGTACTTCGAGGATTATCAAGACCAGCACCAACCACCTGCTGAAGGCAAGTATAGCTTGGGTTTTACCTTGTTGACCTATTCACCTTTAACCATTATTTCATGTGCATGAGTTTAATTAATTTGTTTTAAGGATTGTCCTAGTTTTGTTATCTGTTCCTTGTTACCTTGGGATATATGCATTGGGTAGTTTGCTAGCGCTCAACCTAAAGATAAATGAACCCAATGATGTTATTTATTTATGAGATGTTGGTGATGGTGAACATGATAATGAAACAACAGGGCGAGGGAGCTCTTTTGATGCTCTTGGCCCTCCATAAGGACTGATCCGTCGGCAAAAGCTGGGAAAACCGTACAACTGGGAGGGTCATGTGGCTCTGACTGTAGTTGATTAGAAAGCTCGTGTCTAGCTTGTTGGGGGTTACCCTTGTGGCGCAAAAGGGGGCTGTCGGTTGGGTATAGTGCGGTCCCTGTCCCCTTGAGTATAGTCTGCGTGTCATTGTGCCATCGGGAAGGTTGGTCCTATATCGTAAAACTACGAAACCTATAGCGGCTCGAACTTGTTAGATAATCTTTCGAAAGGCTATGTATGATTTTCGGTGTAATGGAAGTCATGAGCCTTTACATTTGGAAATCATAACTCACGCGGTGAAAGTGTACACCTCTGCAGAGTAAAATCGTTATAAATGGCCGTGCTCACGGTTATGAGCGGCCCGAAAAACTCACGGAATAAATGTAACATGATGATAATGGTGATTAATGGTGATACTTGAACAAGTGGTGATCTTAATTAATTGTTGGGGAATAAATGGTGCCTAAGCAGAACTTAGAATGATTAGAATGAATAAAACTTTGAATTACTAAAAGCTTACCGCAGTATAACCAATGTCAGCTTTTGAGCCTCATTTACACCCATGATATACTTGTTGAGTACATTGTGTACTCACACTTGCTTTATATTTCATTTTTGGGAAAATCCCGGATGGGTACAGATGGCCATGGTTACCGGCCCTATGAAGATGACTACTAGGCTTGAGTGTCAACCAGTTGATCTTCCCTGTGGAGTTGAAGGCGCCCTGAAGCTTAGCTAGTCTTTATGTTATTGTTAAGACTTTTATGATATTTATGTTTTGAGATACAGTTCGTGATGTAATAAGGCACTCGGATGATACTATTTCCTTTAATTTTGTCATTATATGTGTGCGATTGATCCTAGGGTGCACATATAATCTATTGTTCAATTTGTTCTATAAATTGGATATGACAGTAGTTCACAAACTACACAACATGTGATGTTGGTGTTGTGAAGATAGGCAACAATGATAAGGCAACAATCATTGGAAAGGGAGATGTGCATTTGGTGACTGAAAATGGTACCAAATTGGTCCTCAAGTCTGTGAGGCAAGTTGAGGCTCTTCGGCTCAACATAATTTTTCTTTGGTTGCTTGATAACGATGGGTACTCTAGAAAATTTGGAGATGAAAAGTACAAGCTCACCAAAAGCAATATGGTAGTTGCAAAAGGTAACCAAGTTTTAGTTTTGTACCATGTTAATGATAACCTCTCTAGTATTTGTGTCAATGCATTAGAGAAAGAAGAGCCTTGTGTTCTATGGCACAAGAGACTTGGGCACATGAGTGACAAGAGGATGGTAGTGCTAGTGAAGAAAAATCTCTTGAAAGGGGTGAAAAGTGTGCATTCAAAAAAGTGTACAGATTGCCTAGCAGGGAAGCAACACAGGGTTGCTTTCAAGGGTCTACCTGCTGTAAGTGCAATCAACCTCTAATGTGGGTTTTGGCGTTGATGACAATCTAACTAGAGGACTAATGAGATTTATCGAGATGACAAGCAGGACATACATCAAGGAGGATGTTGCAACCTAATGGAGGAGTACCCCAATTCGATTGATGGACGGTATTCCAAGCAAAGGAGGTTTATATTCTTTTATGTTTTGAATTTGAGTATAGGACACGCCATACTATTAAGAGGGATTAGAACTACTGTGTCAAAGTGTGCAACCAAGTGTTCAATTCTTCACCACATAACCTCCAACTTCAAACCAAGTCAGAGCTCAAACCAGTTCTGATCTCTTACTAACTTGGTCTGAGCGGTGGTGCCGCTCAGGGGGGGAGCGGTGGTGCCGCTATGTAGCAGTGCCGCTTGATTATGTGCGGCACTACCGCTCATAATCTGACAGTTGGATGTGAAGAGGTATTTATACCTTTCTCGCTCCATCCTCCAACGGTTACCTCTTCTTCCACCTCGTGATTTCGATAGAAACTCCCCAAGTGCTCTCTCTCTTCCTCCATTGTTGCTCCAACCCCCTCAAGCTTCCCATCGATTTCCACCATCAATTCTTGAGAGAAAAGGTAGAAAACTTCGATTGGAGAAGAGCTCTACTGAGCTCCACTGTTCGTAGCACTTGGTTCGCACTTTAGCCGGTGGTTTTGGTTCTTTACTCTTGGAGTTTTGCTCCTAGCTGGCTAGTGCATCGCCCTTGAGCTTGCCAACTTGTGTGGCAGCCTTGGGAGGTTTGTAACACCCTCTTGCAACTAATACAATCACCCCTCATCTCAAGGGTTAACTCTCTTGACTTGAGAACGAGGCAAAGAGGCAAACCTTTGTGGTGAGCTCATTCCTTTGTGGAACCTCAACAACGTGGACTTAGGCAAGTCTTTGTGGGGAGCTAAACCACGGGATAAATCCTCGTGTCACCGTATGCTTGTCTACTTTGCATTGCATATACTTTTGTTGTTGTTGAGGTCATTTAGGGTTTGAGGTCGATCTACTTTGTTGAGCATGATCTACTTATTCCAGCACTCGATCTGCAATCTCTACCTCTCTAGAAAGCTAAGGAATTTAACCGATCTAAATTTCATTGGGTAGATTTTGAATTGTGGGCTGACATTCTCTGCAGGTGCGGCAGTGCCGCTTTTGGGAGCGGCAGTGCATCTTGGAGCGGTAGTGCCGCTTTTCTCGAGCGGCAGTGCTGCTGGAGATACTGATCGTGTTTTAAGTTGAATTTTGAAACAAGCCTATTCATCCCCCCTTTAGGTGTCTAGCGATCCTACACCTGCTCACAAGAAGCTAGAGTTCTTGGACTTGGTGCATTCGATGTTTGCAATGCTCACAAGAAGCTAGAGTTCTTGGACTTGGTGCATTCGATGTTTGCAAAATATCGGTAAGATCAATGGGTGGTGCTAAATACTTTGTCACTTTCATTGATGACTTCTCCAGGAAAGTTTGGGATTTTCCCTTGAAGTCCAAAGATCAAGTGCAAGGTGTGTTCAAGCATTTCCATGCCTCAATTTAGATAGAAACTAAGAAGAAGATCAAGTGCATTCACATTGACAATGGAGGAGAAAAGATTGGACCATTTGTGGATATTGCAAAGAGCAAGAGATCAGGCACCAATTCACACCTCCAAAAACACCACAGTTGAATGGTATTGCTGAGAGGATGAACATGACAATTGTGGAGAGAGTGAGATGCTTGTTGTCACATGCAAAAGCTACCTAAAAAATTCTGGGGTGAGGCTTTGATGTTATTAATCCCTCACCATGTTATCCTTTTTAGGGAGATGTTCCTGTAGGGTTTGGTATAAACAAGGAATTCTCTTATGACACCTAAAAGTGTTTGGGTGTAGGGCCTTTGTTCATATTCCTCAACATGAAAGGTTGAAGCTTGATGACAAGAAATGATAGTGTATCTTTCTTGGCTATGGATTAGATGAGATTGGTTACAAGCTCTTTGGTCCAATTGCATAGAAGGTTTTGAGAAGTCATGATGTTGTGTTTGTTGAAGATCAAACAATTGAGGAAATGGTCAAGACAAAAGTGCAGATTCCTCAACAAGAGCCATTGGTTGATTTAGACCCAGTTCCTATAGCACCAGCTCCAGAACAAGCTAATGATGATGTTGTAGATGGTGCACATGATGACGTGCATGGTGCAGGTGATGAGAATGCTCCCCAATAACATGAGTTTGATGCTGAAATTGATGATCTGGATCAGCAGCCACCAGTACCAGAAGATCCACCAATTCCACTCAGAAGATCAAGCAGAGATCGAGTTCCTTCTACCAGGTATCCTTCATATCAGTATGTGGTGTTACTATATGATGGTTTACAACCTGAGTGTTTTGCATATGCAATGGAAGATGAGCACAAGGAGTGGATCAAAGCTATGCAAAAAGGGATAGAGAATCATACATATGAGTTGGTGAAGTTGCCGAAGGGCAAGAAAGTCTTGAAAAACAAGGGGGTCTACAAAATCAAGCAAGAAGAGCACACACCACATCTAAGGTTCAAGACTAGGGGCTTGTTGTGAAAGGATTTAGCTAGAGAAAAGATGTTGATTATGATGAGATTTTTTTCCGGTGGTGAAAATGACATTAATTAGAGTGATCCTTGGCTTGGCAGCTAGTCTCAACTTGGAGGTTAAACAAATGGATGTAAAGATAGACTTTCTCCATGGTGATTTGTATACATGGAGCAGCCTGAGTGGTTTCTTGTAAAAAGCAAAGAAGACAATGTGTACAAGTTGAAAAAGAGTCTCTATGGCCTATAGCAAGCACCAAGACAATGGTATTTAAAGTGGGGGAGCCAGGCTACATAAGGAGTAGCTCAGACCATTGTGTGTACTTTAAAAGGTTCTCAGGTGATGATTTTATCATCTTGTTGCTCTATGTTGATGATATGTTTATTGTTAGCAAGAGTGTCTCTAGGATTGCAGAACTGAAGAAGAAGTTGAGCAACTCCGGTGGTGAAAATGACATCAATTAGAGTGATCCTTGGCTTGGCAGCTAGTCTCAACTTGGAGGTTAAACAAATGGATGTAAAGATAGCCTTTCTCCATGGTGATTTGTATACATGGAGCAGCCTGAGTGGTTTCTTGTAAAAAGCAAAGTACATTAAGAAAGTACTTGCAAAGTTTAGGATGGACAATGCAAAAGTGGTGAGCTGTCCTCTTGTAGCTCATTTCAAGTTAAGAACCAAGAAATGCCCTCCTATTGTTGAAAAGAAGAAGGATATGCAGAAAGTTCCTTATGCCTTGGGTGTGGGAAGTCTCATGTATGCTATGGTGTGTACAAGGTTTGACATTGCTCATGCGGTTAGTACTGTGAGAAGATTTATGTCCAATCTAGGAAGACCACATTGGGAGGCCATGAAGTGGATTTTGAGGTACCATTGAGGCAACACTAATATGAAACTTTGTTTTGGAAAAGCTTATCCTGTGTTGGTTGTATACAAAGATGCAGATTGGGCTGGAGATGTTGATAGCAGAAAATCTACTACAGGATATTGGTCACCTATGCAGGAGGAGCTGTGTGGTGGCAAAGCAAGTTACAAAAGTGTGCTACGTGGTCCACAACCGAAGCTAAATTTATTGCAGCGATAGAGGCATGCAAGGAGTTACCTTCAAGGGGGACATGACGGTGCGCAAGCAACAACGCCTAAATAAGCTGCTGACGGGAGGCTTTGATGTGGCCATGTTGGACCTCAACCTCTCCGGTTTGGAGGAGGAGGTAGGCGACCGAGTGCATCGCTAAATACTCTCAGCAACTAGTTTTTGTCGCAAGTTTGCTGCAATGTAATCCCAGTTTTAGATCCAGTAGTTGGTAGGTTCATGGGAGGTAACCTTGGTTACCTTTCATGTAGTGTTGTATTCGGAAAAAAACTCTTTCTGCTTAATGAAAAACGCGCTTCGGCGTGATCTCGAAAAAAAAGAATGTGTTGTTGTTGGTGTAATCCTCTAGATGCTTTAGAGAAGACTCCTTGTATCCATTTTTGATTATAGTGCAAGCTTGGCTTGGAGTGGGCCGGTTGGTCCCGTGTTTTTTACTCCTCACCTTGAGGAGATTTTCCACGTAAATCATTGTGTCAATTGTGCATTGTGATTATTATTTCCGCTACGTATGTGGTGGTAGAAGTTCTCGTCACTATTCATCACGATTTGAGGGATTAATTGTTCTTTATTCTTGCACCTTTATCCCAACACTTGCTTGCATGTGTTTACTACTACATATAGTGCTCCATTTTTGAATGGTAGAGGCCGGAACATTGTTCCCTTATCTAAAACTTACTCCCTCCGTTCCAAATTATAATACGTTTTGGCTCTTCTAGATACATTTCTTTTGCTACGCACCTAGTTATACACTGTGTCTAGATATATAGTAGAAGAAATGTATCTAGAAAAGTCAAAACGTCTTATAATTTAGAATGGAGCTAATACTCGTATAGTGGTATTCTCATATATTGTTTTGTGAAAAGTTGCTATGTAAGGCTACGAAGGACATGAAAAGTTGAAAGCCTAGACTGCAGCCTGCAGCAGTTGTGGAGCTACCGGGTGGTCCTATTAGTCCGCGGACCACAGTGTGCTGAACCCACGCTAGGCCTATAGGGATTGAAAAATTTGCATTCTCAACTGCCGAACATATCAAAGGTCTGTCTAGTGTCTATCTACCCGCGGCATTTCACGAATTCGCATTTATTGTACTCCCTCCGTTCCACAATACTTGCAATTTCGCTTCCCGAGAAGTCAACATTTTCAAACTGTCGGCAATTATTTATTAAAATATATAAATATTTATACTAAGTAATTAGTATCATCGGAAAGATCTTTAAGCCTAGTTTTTTAATAAATTTATTTGGAGATAACAATGTTGCACGTATTTTCTATAAATCTAGTTAAAGTTAAGAAAGTTTGGTGGCACGTTTCCCGTAGTTGCAACTATTGTGCAACGGGAGGAGTATTTCTCTGTGTGGTTGGCTGCGCCCTTTGTATCCCATCTATCCCTACTATCCCTCCGTGACCCCAGTGTGCCGTCCTAGTGACCTGGTGTGATTCCTAAGAAGAACGCGGTGGTGGCGATCCGGCGGCAGGCCAAGCGACGAGCAGCAACACATATCTATACATAACCTACCATTTTCGTAGCATCCGACCCTTTCCGTCATAGACTCAGTTCACTGTTCTAACAGCAGTACCTATTTTCGACCGTCCGATGCGCTCTACTGACAATCGCAGCCGTCCAAGTCCCAGCAACTTCTCTCCCTCGCGAACCTTCTTTCCACCACCACCGCACACCTCGTCATCTCCGTAGCTCCCCCTCCCAGAAATCTCGCTCCTCCCTATCCCCATCATCCTCCGGTTGCGCGGCACTGCTGTCGGGGCGCCACTAAAGGGTACCGCGCCGGCCCCGACTTCCGCCCGGTTCCGGCCCCTTCGGCCTGCGCGACTCCTCTCCTCATTGGCTCCTAGCAGGCCGCCCGCCCGGCGCCCGCCGTCCTCGCAAGTTGTCCCGTCTAGGAGAGGGTGGGCTGCCAGAACTGCGACATCACCCATCCCCGCCTCTCCTAACCAACGGCCGGGGCGGCCTACCCTTTCGGCGAGGGGTGCGTCGAGGAGGCAGAGGTCGGCCTCTCGCCGTGTCGACGAGTCGCGCGATCCACACCACGGCGTAGATGAGTCATATTCCTGCTATCCTTTTACTGAATTTTTCGATAGATATCCGGATTTTTCATTTGCCCTTCTTTCCACCACCACCGCACGCCTCGTCATCTCCGTAGCTCCCCCACCCAGAAATCTCGCTCCTCCCTATCCCCATCATCCTCCGGCTGCGCGGCACTGCTGTCCAGGACGCCACTAAGGGTACCGCGCCGGCCCTGACTTCCGCCCCGGTTCCAGCCCCTTCTGGCTTCTGCGACTCCTCTCCTCCTTGGCTCCTAGCAGCGCCGCCCCGCCCGGCGCCCGCCGCCCTCGCCGCGTTGTCCCGTCTAGGAGAGGGTGGGCTGCCCGAACTGCGGCATCACCCATCCCCCCGCCTCTCTAACCAACAGCCGGGCGCGGCCTACCTGCTCAGCGCGAGGGGTGCGTCGAGGGGAGGCAGAGGTCGGCCTGCCCGTGCCGACGAGCCGCCGATCCACACCACGGCGTAGATGAGTCATATTCCTGCTATCCTTTTACTGAATTTTTTCGATAGATATCTGGAATTTTTCATTTGCCCTTCTTTCCACCACCACCGCACACCTCGTCATCTCCGTAGCTCCCCCTCCCAGAAATCTCGCTCCTCCCTATCCCCATCATCCTCCGGCTGCACGGCACTGCTGTCCAGGACGCCACTAAGGGTACCGCGCCGGCCCTGACTTCTGCCCCGGTTCCGGCCCCTTCTGGCTTCTGCGACTCCTCTCCTCCTTGGCTCCTAGCAGCGCCGCCCCTGCCATCGCCCGCCGTCCTCGCACGTTGTCCCATCTAGGCGAGGGTGGGCTGCCTGGAACTGCGGCATCACCCATCCCCCCGCCTCTCCTAACCAACAGCCGGCGCGGCCTACCTGCTCAGCGCGAGAGGTGCGTCGAGGAGGCAGAGGTCGGACTCTGTCGTGCCGACGAGCCGCGCAGTCCACACCATGGCGTAGATGAGTCCTATTCCTGCTATCTTTTTACTGAATTTTTTCGATAGATATCTGGATTTTTTCATTTGCCCGATGATGATGGCAATGACCCTCTGACTTGACGAAGTTATGGATACGAACATAGATAGATGAGATCGAAATTTCAGCTCCACGGGGTCGGTCCTTTGCATTTGCAAGGTCGGAGCTCCCTTCAGTGGCTAATACAGTGTCAGTTTCTCCGTCTTGGGAGTCCAAGCATACTCGGGGGGACTGAATCTATACACAACTACTGTACTATTTTTGTGCCATCCCACCCTTTCCATCACAGACTCAATTTGCTGTTCTTAGAACACCAATTCATGCAGACTTTAATTGATTTCTCTTCCTCTTTAAGCTGTCAACAAAACCCAACAACCTAGCTTGCAAAACTTCCTCACCTTCTTTTCGAGCCCCTCGAATGTGCTTTGGTGCCGGCATCGGAGCCCACTGCATTAGCTTCTGATGGGGAAAAAATGCCAATCTGAGGGCTAAATTTTTTCTAAAGAAAGCAACCTGCACCCTTTTTAATTGATAGTTTAATAAAGTTGCAAGTACCTTACGACTTAACTTACAGAAATTGCTGAGCATCAATGATGCACATCTGCGTCTTCTATGCTGTGTATCATTTTTGTACCAACATCAGTATGCCGCAGGAATGCAGGATTAAGGTACAGTAGCCTCAACTGTCGCAGTTTGTTTTCAGTTGTACCTATTCAATATTATGACAATTACATCTACACGGATGTCCACCAGGTGTTGCATGAAACGCCTTGCTATACGAATTCCCTTCATCCTTTTTGCCTTGCGGGCATTGGAGTGCAGGAACTAGGTGAGATTAGCGCACCTACTTCTGTTCTCTTTGATATAATGACGATTTTATTGTTTTTCTGCATCTATTTTACAAGCAATTGATAAAGATGCTTAATATTTGCCTTGCAACTATCATCATAGCGAACCATTACCATTTCCATAGGGTTGGAAAGTAAAACGAGCACCACGATAATGTATTGCAAAAAATTAGGAGCACCTCTCTTTATGCTGAATCTTCACACATGCTACAACCACCAAAATTAAATATAAGATTTTTATGTCCCCTAAATGCCTTTGCGGGGTTATCGAAGAGCAGGAGTACAGGAGTTAATCCTGAACATATGTAATTTGTGGATGGTTATGTCCTATTTTACTACTAATGGTATATATTTGGCTAAGAGCATACAAACCTTTTCTTATTGTGATGAATACACTGTTTGGTTCAGCGGATATGCCTATGTTACTACTTCCGTGACGACTGGCATCAAAACTTCCTGTTTACAGAGCTACTTCTGCTCCATGTACTCTAACAGAAAAAAGGTTCCCGTTGCCACATCAAAAAATAAAAACATTTTCACACCCTAAGTAGTGATGGTCCAAATTTCGGTTGTACTACATACATGTTTGCAATAGTGTACTGAGATCCTATAATACTGATTGTTTTTACACATCACTTATAGTCTACCATACCTTTGTTACCGCCTTCAGATTTTCTTGAGCTTACTCCCGATTGCTTCCTTTAGTTTAAATTTAACTCATGAAAACACTTAAACATGTTGACAATTTTTTTCAAAGCATAAATGAAGAAATTGACACCTAATACCTTTCCTCATAGTCAACGCACTGCAATGCCAACCAGTAAACCAACAATCCATATTTACTAATTATGGTTTTGTTTCCCATAAAATATTCGGTTTCAAATGTATATCCTGCTATGTTTGTACCTATAACCCATTTACTTTTCCATTTGCCTCACAATTCCAGGTCCCCAATTTTTATCTATCATGACCACAATCAGTCTGATGGTATGATTACATTAATAAAACAGGTCCATTGGCAATCCATATGTAAAACTTTTTTATTTTTTTACTCCATGTATAATCATATGATGTGCTACAGTTTCAGATTGCGGCCCGTGCGGAGCACGGGGACACCTGCTAGTGAGTCTTTATATACGTCTCTCAAATCATCATCCAATTAGCCTCCTCCTTTTAGTCGTGTACTCTCAATCTAGACTTGTCTATTTTCATACTACTAGTATCTCCCAAAATATTCATTCAATTTTGCGTTTCTGATTAGTAACTAATAAATAGGAGCTGCTAGCTATTTATTTTTATGTATCAAAAAATAATTGGAATGACCTCCTAATATTGCTGCTCCTGTTGATCTCTTGATAAAACTTGCAGAAATTTCAAACAATCTGAATAAAGAAACATGTAATCAACGAAAAAATTAGGAGGCCAGGGAGTAGTATGTATTCATCAACTATGTTGGGTACGTCATCTTTCAATTACATTTTTAAGCTAGACTTATCTATTTTCATACCTTGGTATATGCTCTCTTTATCTTAATTTTATTGCGTTTCACAATCTGTATACTTGCGCATGGATATGTTATATTTATAGTGATTAAAAAATTAAATAATGGACCACCTAGCAGCGAATCTTAGCTACGCCACTCGCCTGCAGATAACAAATTAAAAAAAATGATAGAAACATGTACTCTCGAAAAAGATAGGATAGGCAGTATAGGTGGCGCCATCCTCAAAATTCTCAAACATGTTAGGCTTGTTCGCTTAAGTTTTAACCTGAGGGATTTGGATTAGGATCGAGGGAGATTTTGACTTGTACGGAATAAAATCCCTCTAATCCTCTTCTAAATGTCTCGGTTTGGAGCTAACCAAAACGGTGTTTTTTATGGTCGATATTAAGGATGACAATGTATCTTATGAACATCAACTTTATTTGGAAATTATGGAAACTCAAATCAAAATCACAGAATACTCATCCGATAGCCAGAAGTGGAGGTCCCACTCATCCCACACATGCAGTACCTACCATGTCCGTCATATGAGTATCAAGGGAATACTACATATAGTATTCCTCTTGAACACGTTAGTCAATGTTCGAGAAACAAATAAACTTTGTAGAGCCGAAGCCAAGTCACCTATGATGTCCATGTAACAAGTGCTTGCACTTGTGACCCCGTGTAACTACCTATACCTATACCGACATGGGCGGACCCAATAGGTAGTCCAGGTAGGCCATGCACTACCTAGAAATTTGGCCCAAATGTTTTACCAAGTTTGCAACCCATGGAAAGTATGGCATCCTGTGATCTGTATTTGAGTTTTCATAGTTTCCACACGAAGTTGATTTTTATAGGATATGTTGCCACTAATGATAGGTATACATGTCAATTTATCTTTTCAAACTGATCTTGAGATTACTTGAGTACATTTTAATTACTACCCACATCGTAGAAAAAAAGATACAATTCTAACATAGTGTCACATTTTAGTATCTTCTAAGTTTGACTAATCATATCATAGATTAAAAAGTACCAATGTTTATAATACCAAATAAATATTATTAGATTAATTACAAAATAAATTTTTTTATATCAAATTAATTTGAAGTCATAAATGTGAATATTATTCACTTTATCGACATGAATAACTCTTCATGGCACACAACCATAGTTGCATTATTTTTTAGTGCGGACGTAGTATTTTAATACTTTGTATTATATTATATTATTATGGACGTACTAACTGTGTTCCAAATTATAAGTTATTTAGTTTTTTTTTTTTATGTACATAGCTTATACATTTTATATATACACTATGTCTAGATATATACGTAAATCAATATATATTAAAAGCTAAAATAACTTATAATTTAGAGCGTATGTAGCAGTGGCCAGCCTAAACGTAAAAAATCAAGTGAATAAGGACGTGTTTCGAGAATTTACCTGGTACCACTTTTGAGTACTCTGCAGCTCGCCTGGCGGCCTTTCGGGTTGGAAGTCATCAAACATGTCAGATATCTCGTAGGCAGCCGCCTTGAGGCGTTTCAGCCACAATCGCGTGCTATCGTCGTTGATAGACCGCTTTTCTGCATCGGTGATGAATGCCTCGATGGACTCGAGCGTCCTCTTCATAGACTCGAGGTCTTCTTTGAAGCTCTGAATCATCTTCACAGGACCATGGACAGTAGCCTTGAGCAGCGCAGACACCTTTCCGACAACTTCCTTTATGACGGCCCCGGCCAGCATCTCCCCGATGCCAACCATGGCTGAACCTCTCAATGTCGTGGGTGGAAACGGAGTCCTTGAGTTTTCTTTTCAAGCAGAACGGTGTCCTCGGGTGAGCGCGCGGCTGAAGGTGGGTGGGCTTTTGCTGTTTGCTCAGCAAATAGTGAGGAGAAACAAGGTTGGAAAAGCTACGGGACTGGAATTATTGGATGGATCAACATATGGCCAGCTTCAATGCACGTTGATATCAGATTGGAAAAGATACAAGACTGGAATTATTGGATCTATGAGCATGTGGCCAGCTTCAATGCACGTTGATATCATCTTTTTTTTCCCTTTCAACTTAGCAAAAGTTGTATTATGATTTTGATCAGTCACTGGTCAGAAACCACAAACTTTCCATGCTTGAAGAAACGGTAATGCTGGCAAGCGGGCGTCCGTTCGCATGGTCACCCCAAATCTTGTACGGTAGATTCCGCCATAAAACTTACGCGTTTGTGAGCACAATAGCAACGTGCCTGCCAGCGGAAATAATGGTGCACGCGCTCAAATTAAAAGAACTCGTCAAATTAATCGTCGAAGCCTGAGATCGTTTTTTTTTTAGGGAAAAGCCTGGAGATCGTTAGTTGCCTCTGTTGTTAAGTAACAGGAGTTTAATAAGTTCTTCCCTCTTCTTTGTCTCTTAATCAAAATCGTAACTGGATAACCGAGATCAATCTAATCTCAGAAAACGATTTTGTAACATTGAAATTTGAGAAATCTGCCATTTTCTCATCGAAGATTAGTCTACATAGATACATAAACGTGAATTCCAAATTTTCCTTTACATAGAGCATGTCATAGTGATAGTGGATCCTGTCGGGGATCAGCTTCGATGAAGAAATTGGGGTGGGTCTAGGTATGGAAAATGTTGTGGCAAAGAGGAGACAGACAGTGGACCATCTACACTTTAGATGTCCAGTTGCAGTGTGGTATATGCTAGCTTGATGTTGCGTGAGAGACTTGGGTTGGAACGTTTCTCCTACTTCTCTTAGAAAGTTCCAGGAAATATGTCTGGGGATAGCAGCAGAGAGCAGTGACCGGCGCCACCAAATTGTGTGTTAGCGCTGGACACGGCTGGGCTCTTTGGAAAACAATAATAAATAATGACCTTGTTTTGTCCTAATAAAATCATAGACCTTTTAGGTTTCTTGATCACTATGGGCAGTCCCAACCCAGACTCTATGGTAAAGTCTAAGCGTATTTATTACATTTATATTTATTGTATTGTAATTTGTTGATGTGGCAGTATATTTATAAAATAGAAAGGAAGAAAAACCAAAGACTCCAAGTCCACGATATTCGAGGTAATAAATGACCTTAGACTCTACCATATAGTCTCGGGTTGGGAGTGCCCTAACAAATAATGGCAGGAAACCCTTTGTATTCCAATTCATATGGAATCACACTCTGCTTTGTTCTGACACTATAATGTAAGGCCCTATTTGGTTAATTAGTCCTAGGATTAAAGCTCCTAGGACTTTTGACCAGTCACAATGGGGTTTTCATGCACATTAAATATGGTGCCACATCATCACAAACTCATTTTTTGCATTAAACTCTAAAGAGAGAGAAGGAAAAAAATTTCACCATAGTGAAACCTTTGACCGTTGTTTGAATGACTTGGAAACCGTGATGAAATCTCCATTGAGAAAGAGATTGAGTTTCATCCCTCATTAACTAATGTGAAAGAGAGATCATAGGATAGGTGGTACCATAAAATAGTAAAATAATCGATGAAATCTGTGATAAAACTTTGCATTGTGAGAGAGGTCCATTTTATATCAAAATTTCATATCTTGGAAACTCTCCATTGAGACCGGCACTCTGCTTTGTTCTCAGACATTATAATTTTCAAGGTACTTTTAGGGATTTCTAGGGAAAAAGTCTAAAAAAAGTCCCCCTATTTGTTTTTCTAAGGACTAAAAATTTTTTTTTTTTTAGTCCCATCTCAAAAAAGTCCTTACAACCAAACAGAGTCTAACTTGTAGGGAGGAAGGGTTTTGCTAGATTGTTGTGTGAGCAACGGAGGGTTGGAAAACCTTAACCTCTTTAATATTAGTAGGATAGAGGATGGATACACATATATCTTGCAACTATAAAGCATTAGCAAACATATCTGTGTGTTGTACTCCCCGTTCAAATTGTAGTTCACTTTAGCTTTTCTAGATACATTGATTTTGCTATGCATCTAGTTATACACCATGTCTAGATACACCATGTCTAGAAAAGCCAAAGTGAATAACAATTTGGAACGGAGGGAGTAAGTTGCAACATGAGAAACAAAAGTTACCAAATCAAGACCAACATGATTGGGGAATGCTATGTATCTATTTCTTTTTTTCCATGATGATTATGACATCCATAATCTGAGTTAATGTTGGCAACGTATAAAATGCAACTTCTATATTTTTTTTCCATTGAACAGCATGGAATATTTGCTTGTAATATATAATAAATTTATTTTTCAAATTATCCATGTATTGGTATAGTTAAATACGTAAAAGAACTCGACGAGCCGGGGGCATAATCTCTTCGAGGGCATTTTGTAATTAAAAAAGAAGACCTCAACCATGCTGGTCAAGAAAAAATCCCTAAAACCCAGCTTTTGTGGGCGAGGGGATTATTCTACATGCCATGAGCTACCAACTTGTATACCAAACAGACCTATTTACATGCGCTTCGATGCCACAAGGAGTCAAACTTAGGGTCTGAAGTGCTACTAAAAGGTAAGTCAACGAGGGTTTTGTGTATGTCAAACTATATTAAGTTTGACTAGGTTTGCTGAAAATATTAGCAATATTTATACCTCTAAATAAGTTTACTATAAAAATATATTCAAATACTATTCTAACAATATTCATTACGCACTATAAATATTAATAAGCACTTATATTTTATCAAAGGCAGTAGTCTTTTTTGTAGAATGAAATATACTTTTATAATAATTTTTTAAAAATATAAAAACTGGCGTCGAATCAAGCACAATTACTTCGCAGCCGCCGGGGTCACCCCCCACGCAGCGTCGGGTAGTCCCCCAAAACCTAGTTTGCCGCCACCACCTCCCTTCCCTCCCTCCCGGCCCGCGCCTTTGGAGGGCGGGCCTCCTCGGCAGGGCCGCTTGGCTCGGCCGGGATGGTGGCGGGGGTGGTCTCTCCCTTGTAGGTGGTGTGGTGGCGCGGGATGCGGTGGTCCGCGAGGGCCTTTGCCGGAGCTAGTGCTGCGTGGGGCTCGATCCGCCATCCCTTGCGTCGCCGCGGCGCGGCCGGTGGGTGGGTGGGTGCTCGCTGGTGGCGTCGCCTCGCCTCCCCTCGCCGCGCGTCGCGGTCCCCATGGCCGGGCGCTGGCGGGGGGGCTGGTTCGGGGCGTTTGACGGGCGGATTCGCCCGCCGCACGGATCCGGGGCCCGCTTGGCCGGATCTAGGGTCGGGTAGCAGTGGTGGTGGAGGTGGCGGTGACGGTGGTGGTGGAGGTGCGGTGGTGTAGGTTGGTGACTCACGGTGGATCTTGACCTCAAGGTTTGGCGGCTGGATTTGGTGGAGTGCGGCTGTTGGGATGTCGGGCCGGGCTTTGAGGAAGACAGTAGGAAGCGGGCTACCTAGCACGCTGCGGGGGACTGACCTCCACGGCCGGCAGGGTCCCTTGGCGCGTCGTGTGGCTGGAGGGGGATTGCGGCAGCACGGTGGTGCAACTTGGCCGCGGATGGAGTTCGCGGCGTGGTTTGGCCGTCTGCCGGCAACGCCGTGGTGGCGTGGTCGGCTTGGCTTGACGGCGGCGTGTGCTCGGCGATGTCATGGTGATGCTTGCCGGTAGTTATCCGGTGTTGGCCTTAGTGGTGCCATGGTGGCGCGGCCGGTGGTGCCAGCTAGGTGGTGGATGTGTGCCTTGGCCTCCTTGGGGGGGTTGGCACTCCTCCGTCGATTGCCGGCGTGCTTGTTGCGGAAGCTCATTTCGAGGCTCGCCGGGGGCTCGCGCAGCCGGTGATGATTGGGTTGTCTACCAAGGGAGGTGACGGTGGTGGGGCCGGGCGATCTAGGGCTTCTTCCCGATCCCGGACCTCTTCTCCCCGCCACCGCTTTCGCTCGCTGCCAGACTAGGTCCTTGAGTTAGCTTCTTACGTGGGTCTGCAGCAGCGGCTTTCTGGGAGAAGCATGAGGTCGAGCTTAAAGCTTGATGGCGACGTATGACGCCGTGCCCTCCTTGAGAGGCGTCCTTTACTACCTCTCTTCCTACCGCGTTGGATCGCAGGTGAAAACCTTCCCCTCGTCGGGCTAGCTTGTCGACATGCTTGGTGTCGTTTCCTTCTTGGAGGCTCGCTAGGGCGATCCATTCTCCTTTGCGAGACTTTTGCCGTCTGTCTTGGCGCTTCCTCTGCGGTGGTGTTGGTGGTGGCTGCTGCACCGTGGCTCGTGTCGACGTCCCAACCCGTCCGGGCGGTGTTAATGGAGGCTCGTGTTGATGACCCAATCCAACCGAGCAGAGCTTCATGATTATTCTCTTCCATCCGTCGGTGGCTTTTGTAGATGTCCCAATCCGACCGTTCGTTATGGATGGAGACTCGTCTTGATGACCCAATCCAACCGAGTGGATTCTCATGTTTATTTTCCCCATCCAATCTGTCTGTAGTTGTGTTGATTTAGTTGAGTAGCCAGATCGAAGTGGAACCTAGTAGTGGTGTAAGTTGATATAGCTAGTGGTAGGTGGAGTGGATCACTCCCCTAAGTTGTTAGCGAGTGGTAGGTGGAGTGGAACACTCCCCTAAGTTGTATATGGATTTTGGACCCAGTTTCTATAAAAAAACTGGGCGGTCGCTTGCCTTTTTTCTCTTTATTCATCTATAAAAATCGCGGCAAAGCTTTTGCCATCCCTTAAAAAAAAATATAAAAACTTACATTATTTTTTTTTTGAACGTATTTGGTTTAGTCTAGACATAGAATGGCATTCTTCTGGACGCAGGAGTAAATTAAGGACCTGGCTCGATCGGTCTCCCTATCCACACATGAGCCAGTCCTCTCCGCGTAGAGATCGATCGAGTCCACAACAACACGTCACACAGCAGCTTTGGTCAAGGAAACGCGGCAAGTGCGTCGGACAGCGAGGAGTTAAAGGCTGTGTTCCGTGGATTCTCTGGCTCTCACGATCCTGGCACATCTCTGCAGCCTCTCACCCAAATCAGCTTTCAACTTTTATCGAGGATCAGAAGAAACCGGCCTGCCGGAGCCGGAGCCGGAGGGCGTATGGAGGACATTCAGCTGCCGGAGGACGTCCTCACCTCGGTGATGTTCAGCGCCGCCACGAGCCCCGCGGGCTGCTTGCATCGCCCGCCACGGTGTCCCCAGCCTTCGCTGCGGACTGACTCCCGACAGCGTCCCGTCGCGTTCCTCCCGGCGAGCTCGCGCCGCTGCCGTCTACCCCGCCGGGCGCCTCCGCCACGCCCAAGAAGGAGCTCTTCCTCCGCTCTCCGGGACCCATGTCCTCCTCGAGGACGGCCTCACGGTCTGTGTACCCAGTGCACCTTCCTTCTCCGTGTCTCCCCCCTGTATCGATATGGATCACATACTAGCGATCGGGCCGGGCGAGCTGATCGAGCAAGTGCTTATGTATGTCTTGGCGTTTTTTCGGTGCGCAGCGCGTGGCTGCATAGGGAGACCGGGCGCCAAGTGCTACATGGTTGCGGCGAGGGCGATGCACATTGTATGGAGCCACGCACCGCTATATCCGGCGTTGGATCCCGCGCCAAGACTCTAGGTTTGCACAGC